>CATIWM010010888.1:0-31345 GCA_949671775.1 Mallotus repandus | reverse complement strand
GGGGTGGGGGGGGGGGGGGGGGGGGGGGGGGGGGGAGGGGGTGGGGGGAGCATAACTTGTATGAATGGTGAATGTATTTCTGTTTTTTTTTTTTTTAATTTCTGTTTAATATATATGTAATGTACAAGACTTTGAAATTTATATTTGAATTTAGATAATATAGCATTTAACAGCATAAATGGTGGAAAAAGATTATAGTAAAACAGCTCTCTGAGTGACGAAGGAAGATACATGTCTTCTTTCAATATCCCAGGCACTGATGTTTGAAGAGAATTCACATCTTACAAGCACTGCTGTCATTACATACTTCACCCTGCAAGGATACCACACGACGCCATCCACTCAAAGCATCCAAACATCTCATCATATGAGCAAAAATTGAATTGAAATTCAGGTTCGTTATCGTTTCGCTACTTTTATATGGTATGATTATCAATTTTATCACCATCTTAGAGCATGTCTATTATTTTAGTTTTCTGTTTAATAACTGGACATAAGGTTAGTGTTCAAGTTCTTGTCAAAAAGTGATAAATCTTTAGGTGCTCAATAGCAAAAACAAGGAAATCGATCCACTTGCACGAGCTTACCTTCTTTTTTCTTGCTTCCAAAATTTCCTCCAAAGGTGGTCGGCCTGAAATGAAAACCAAAACAGACCAGTGCCTTAAAACATCTGAAGTATCATAATTAACTCAACTGATCTAGACATTAGTCACAAACTAGTTGGAGCTAGCTCTATGGATCATTTTCCTCCATTCAGCATGATTCTTGGCTGCATACTTCCAAGATATTTGAAGCATCACACCAAAGAAAAAAGAAGCAAATCCAGAATCATCTAACCTGTAATTTGAAGACGATATTTAGCCCAAAAACTGTACATGGCATCAGCTATCGATCCAATCTGAAAATCAATCAAATGATTATGTGACATTAGTAAAACATGAATACAAAGACAAAGGAAAAATTTCTCAGAAGGAATCAACACATATTTAGCCCTATAAGTTGGTATTTACAGGTTGGTATTTAGTAATGGCATAAACCCATCCGAGACCAACTTGTTCATATAATCTTCTGAATGCCTGCAGAGCAAAAGTTTGATCCAACATTAAGAAGGGCACAGAAGCATTACTACTAATAGAATCGAAAAAGTTTACGGGTAGAAACATACTTCAACATCAGTGACTACAGTTCCATCAGAAAGAATTGCATGAATTCTTCCCATAACCTACACAACAAACTACACATATGTTAGTTGAAATCATGTAGCCAGCTATACATCACAAAACATCAATCATGCCATGCACCAAAACAATATATATAGAGATTGAATGATCAATTTAACATCATCTTCATACAGTTGTGTAGTCTAGGCCTTGATTGTCTTCTGCAGAGTAATCCTCTGAGCTTATGTCAACAAACTTGATGGTGCTATAGTTTTTATTTCGCTCTCTAAGCATATTCACCTAACAATGCAGGAGTAAATTAGGAACAATTGTTACTTGCTATGCACAAAATAGCTTCATGGACAAACGTATTAAATTTTAAAGTATTAAAAAGAAGCAAGAGCATAGCAACCTCACGCATGCAAAGCGGGCAATCACCATCATAAAGCATCTTAATCTTCCAATTTTCGGGAGGCTGTTCTTCGTGTTGTTTCTTAGTGGCTACAGGATCCACTATTGCCTCATGTATTGCACGAATTGGATATTTATATCCTGCGAAGAAACCATGAACATCTACATCACAAATGAGTTACTGCAACAATAAACTGAACCTACTTACAACGATTTTTTCTAAAATTTGCAACCAAATTTAGACTAAAAGACTGAATTTACATAGAATCCAAGACCAACCCAATTCAAGTTTCTTTCAAATGATGCATGGGACATGATTAGAAAAGAAAGAAAAAAAAAAAAGAACAGCAGAAGAAGGCTGATCGATCACCAGTTTGAAAACTAGGATATGATGTGAATCCTTGAAGAAGAGCATGTGAAGGAGGAGAGTGATGAAATCTGAGGGTGAGAAAGCGAGAAATTGAAAGGATAGCTTGATAATTTCCTCTTCTGGCAATAGTACAGGCAGTTGGAGCTCCTCTCATTGCCATTTTTGCGTTGTTTCTTTGCCACTACTTCGCGGTTCCAAGACTTCTTGAACACTACAGGGCCATCAGATTTTTCGGTTAATTAAGTCTACGTGGCAATGTAAAATCCATAAATATATACGCACTAAAGATTTTTATTTACACCCTATAATTAGATGCATTAAATATAATTTAAGAGTAAAATATTTAACCAATAAAAAAATACATATCTTCCAGCATCCAATCATTGAATATATTACATTCAACGCACATAAAATTTTTGGAAAATGTATATATATTTGGTTTATCACAATTTAGAGTGAAAGTGGAAGTGGAAGTGGAAGGAAAACTCAACTGAATCCCCAAGTACCGTAAAATTTTGGCAATGCAGGCGTGAACACATTCAATTATGGATACAATATTTGTTATCTATGTGAAACTAGGTGTATCCAAAATTTTTCCAAATCAATCATGTATATACCCCCATTTTCAAGAAACGTTTAAGATTATAAACAACTGGGTATCCGTTAATGGCCTTTTCATGTCACCACAATAAACCTGCTGTAGAAGATAATTTCAAGTCAAGAGTCTCACGTAGCTATTGTAGGCGGCAGGGTTGATATGCGCGTCCAAATATTTGACGACCACGGCATTATGTGAGCTCGAGGCTCAGTAGAAAATACATAATGGGTTTGGATTCCAAAATGGAGATGGAATCGCCACTCAGATGAAAGTCGAGACATACTATACAACAATTGGATTTTATGAAGGTTCCCAAAAGCCGTCATCAGAGATCGGGTTCGAAAACTGGGTATAGACTTTTGGAAAGTCTACCTAACCTTGCGGTTGGCCTCCGTTAGTGTTTTGTATTTTATTACCTTTGATTATTTCATTATTTTCTTATTAACATATAAATTGTAATTATTTCCAAATTTTATAATTAAGACCAAGTTTGCACATTAGTCCCTTTACATGCTTATAGCCCGATATTTATCACAAATAATTCACAAAAAAAAAGTTTGAATGAATAGAAAAGGGATTAGGAATTACAACATTTCATATAATTAAAATAGCAATAAAAATAAAAATAAAACGGAATAAACTAATTTAAGCTAATTAGAGGATCAACACTTGGATGATTAAGAATCATCCTGAAGTTCCTACAAGATTTAAAATGTTAATCTCTCTCATGAACATAAAAATCTTACAAAAGAAATCCAACTTGTTAGTTTTAAATAAAAATAAATACATATTTAAACATAAATAATACTTAACATCATGATTATTGCATGCAAGATTGAAATATAACATAGAATAAATACATATAAGATACATACTACACCAAAATAAGAACAAGGAATCAAAGCCAATTTTAATGCAGCTCTGATGAAGAGGTGTCGCCTCTATGCACCTCTTCACAAAGAGGCGTAGCCTCTTTGACAAACAACAACGACTTACAAGTTGCTTAAATCTTAAGTAAACCTAAACTAAATGTAAGTAAGTGAAAACTTACAACGATTATTCAGTAATTTACATGATTATATCATGAACATAACATCAAATGAAAAGTAAACACAAAACAAACAAAAAAAGTAAAAAAAGAGAGTTTTATATGAAATCAAGAACTTAAAGCTTGAAAATGAAAACTCTTATTGATTTAAACAAGTTTGAAGCTCTTAACTTATCTCTCAGAGACTAGTTTGTTGATTCAAATCCTTCTGAATGTAAGAACTCCTTCTTTCTTCTTAAGAAAGTGAATTCTCAAGCCAAAAACTCTTCTTCTCTTTTTCTTCTTTTCTCTCTTTTTTCTCTTTTCTTTTTTTCTCCAAAAACGTTCTCCTCTCTTTTTTTTTTGTCTACCAAATGCCCCTTCTCCCCAAAGACCAGCTCAAAACTCATTCTTAAGCTTTTTCCTTTGCCTTTTTTTAATTCCTCAAAAATCAAGTTAAGACAAAAGATCATCATTTTCCCTTATTTTCCTATCTTTTTCCACCTTATTTTTGCCCCAAAAGTCTTCCTTTCACGCCAAATCTTCAGACATATGATATAGTGGGTCCCCCTATGTGTAATGTTGTCAAATTTAAGTTTATCTCTGCACAAGTCGGTTGTGAAGAGGTGCCGCCTCTTTGCGAATAGGCGATCACCTCATTGATGAGGTGGTCGCTTCTTTAGCCCTGACAGTTACTTCTATATTTGGGCCAGAGTGGGCTTTTATGGGCTTGGTGTTTTGGAAACTTGACTTGGTGTTTTAGGCTTAAGCTTGACATTTTTGGCTCTTGAGTTCATTCTAGAGAAGGTTTTGGGTCCTCTTGCATTTGAAATTCATTTTATCTCATTACTAGGCTTTTATTACGGGCTGATTAAACCGAGGGTGTTCACAATTTGCCCTTTTCGAAAACTGAATTTTTGAAATTAATTTTTCAAAAAAGCAACATGTATAACAAAAGCAGTAAACAATAAAAATGACGTACCTGACCTCCAAGCTTCACTCGCATTGTTAGCCTCAGAAATTCAAATCTGAGAGGTCAAAGTTTGAAACTTACTAAAAATATCTTAAAATGTAACGTGATCCTCGGGTTTTTTTGGTTTGATCAGTCACTCATTAATATTTGAAACGTGAGTCTCGGGTCTTTCTGACTTGAGAAGTCACTCAGTATAAACAGATGAAAACATGACCGTGATTCTCAGATTTTTCTAGCCCAATCAACCACTCATTAATATTTGAACCTGAATCTCGAGCCTTTCTAACTCGAGAAGTCACTCAGTAGAGACATGGAAACGTGACTGTGATCCTCGAGTTTTTTGGCCCGATCAACTACTCATTAATATTTAAAACATAATTCTTGAATCTTTCTGATGCAAGAAATCACTCAGTAGAGACATGGAAACATGACCATGATCCTCAGATTTTTCTTGCTCGATTAGCCACTCATTAAAAAAATAAGATGCACTTTGGAGATTTAAACCCGACCAGACACTCATTGGAAAAGAAGATGCACTTCGGGGATTCAAACTCGACCAGACACTCCTTACGATGTGCACTTCAGGGATATAACCCGACCAGACACTCATTGAAAAAGAAGATGCACTTCGGGGATTTAAACTCGACCAGACACTCCTTGAAAAGGAAGATGCACTTCGGGGATTCAAAGCCGACCAAACACTCTTTAAGACGTGAACTTTGGGGATACAACCAGACCAGTCACTCACAAATGTGAATCCCAAGAATTTCATTCCCGAGAAGTCACTCATAAATGTGAATCCTGAGAATTTCATTCCTAAAAAGTCACTCACAGAAATTTATGATGTTAGCCTCGGGGGCATCAAACAAGAACAAACAAGAATAAACAACAAGCGCCATATGGCCTTGGGGGCGTCAGACAAAAATAAACAATAAGCGCCATATGGCCTCGGGGGCGTCAGAAAAAAATAAACAACAAGTGCCATATAGCCTCGGGGGCATCAGGGGAAAATAAACAACAAGTGTCATATAGCTTTGGGGGTATCAGGTAAAAATAAATAACAAATGCCATATGGCCTCTGGGGTATTACGTAAAAGATAAGCAACAAGTGTCATATAGCCCCAAGGGCGTTAGGCGAAGATAAACAACAAATGTCATATGGCCTCTGAGGCATTAGACAAAAGACAAACAACAAGTGTCATATAGCCACGGGGCATTAGGAAGAAGATAAATAACAAGTGCCATATAACTACGGGGGCGTTAGGCAGGAACAAACAACAAATGTCATATAACATCGGGGGTGTCAGGCAGGAACAAACAACAAATGCCATATAGCCTCGGGGCGTCAGACAGGAACAAACAACACAAGCCATATAGCCTCTGGGGCATCAGGCAAGAACAAACAACACAAGCCATGTAGCCTTTGGAGCGTTAGGCAAAATTAAACAACATAAAGACAATCAAAATGCGCCATATAGCCTCTGGGGCATTAGGCATGGTCAATCAAAATAAGTTATGTAGCCATCGGGGTGTAAAGTAGGAATTGAACAAAATAAGCCATATAGCCTCTGGGGCGTCAGACAATGATAATGGCAACTAGTTTACATCATATGCACTGGAGCTAGCTTATTCTTGAAAAGACACACTCACAAAGTTCAAAACTGATGTATGCATGATCGTGATCTTTGAAAGTTTTCAAAAATGATTTGACAACACAATCTTGTGTGTACTGTTTGTGAAAAACATGCATTATTCTAATGCCAACTTGTATGAAATATCAAAATAATTCTTGTAAAGATTTCACGTACATATGAGCTAGGAGAAACAGGAAATCTTGAATGATTTAGTCGAATGCCTTTTATATTTAGGCCTAATCTTTAGGAATCGGCCCTCATTATATCAAAGAATCCAAATTCAAAAATTGAGTCTTATTAAAGACTGTCATTGAGATCGATGTATCCAAATGGGATAGAAATTAAGACCCTCCCATGATCAAATTGGGTTGATAACAATAAATGCCCCCAACTTAGTTGCCTCCTTGGAATACTTCACTGTTGTAGGACACCAATGTCAGTTTCTATCTTAAAATTTGCCCCTGGTAGAGGAATTGATAGATCCTCTCATCACAAAGTAGAATCTTATAAGCTCTCGAATGGAAGTGCAACAAATTCTATTTTATATTCCCTCTTTTGGCTAGGCCACCCCCTTTCTGGGAGTTTTCGATCCTAGCTGGGTCTTTCATTTTTTTCTTCTTTTTATTTTCCCTTTTTTGCCTAGGTCACTCCATTTCTAGAGTTTTCAAACCTAGCTGGGTGGTTACAAATTCATGCTGATGCTGGTCCACTATTTTATCATGCTCGATGTCCATATTGTCACTTTAGCTGTGGATCACTCGATGCTCTTGCTATTGATTATTGGACGTTGATGTCACACTCATAATGTTAATTGCTGTAAAATTTGTAAAAAAGTCCATGTCTGACACTTCACGTGCTAACATATGCCAATCATGCCCATTTTAAATGATTACTCTTTTATTATAACTATGCACGCTACATTATGCTTGTTATTGATTAGCCCTTTATAGGTTTTCTAACCAGCTATTTTTCAGCTCACATTTGGGTGGAAATTTTTTGATTGGGTCCATTGGCAGCAATTTTTGAGGATGGTTATTGAAAAATAAATTTCCAAAAGTCACACAGGATCAACTTTTCAAGTACGGGGGGCACAAGCAAAAACTTTTCTTTTTCTTCCTCTTCTTTCTCCTTATCTTTATTTTCTTTTTATTTTTCTTCTTTTTTTCTTGGTGGACGTGGTAAATTCATTTCAGGAAAAGTTGAGGTTAAAAGTACCCGAAGGGAAATTGAAAATTGATTTTGAGATTTGGTCCTCTTGATGTAGTTTTTTTGTTCCTTTTGTTTTTCTTTAGTGTTTCTTTTTTTTTTTGGTTTTTTATGTTTTGGATCTCTCTCTCATTCAAGCATAAGATGGCACACACGATCATAATATATTCATAATCAAGTAAATTAGATAATCAGACATACATTTGCATTAAGGAAAAAAAATGTTGCAGCCAAGCATTATTTTGAATTATTATAACATAAAAAACATTCAAAGATAATCATTCATCGGTGCTTCAATTCAAATCAGCTTCAACTTGTACTCTGAAATGGTAGAACTCTTTGAAGTTCCTTATACTCATATCCTTAAGTTTATCAGCTAGAGGTGGAACACATACTTCTATGGCTATGATCAGTTGGTCAGATTATGCAGGTCAGTGCTTCATTTGGGCTAACTTTCCTCTCTATTTGGTCAGAAAGCTTGTGAAGAACTCATTGGGTATTTGTATCGTATTTTGTAGCTTTTGAAGAGATATTTCAAATTGTGAATTCAGCCCATACTACTTAATGAAGGTTGAACACAACTCTTTCCAGTCTTGCTGAACATGCATATCCAGAGTGTAGTACACTTAATAGCAGCTTCTTCTAAAGGACATTGGGAATTGTTTGACAATCTAAGCTTTAGACAGCCCAGTGGCTTTCATGTAGATGATATACTGCTTCAGGTGCAAGTGAGGATCATCAGTGCCAGTGTATTTCTTCATGCTTGGGAATTGATGTTTCGGGGGCAATGGTTCTTCCTCCAAGTCCAAGTCTGCATCCAAGTTGGCAAAGTTCAGATTGAGCCCATACTTTTTCGTCGCAGTCTACAGTTGATCCATTTGCCTTTGCATGTTTTTCATCCATTCTGACTCTGTTGGATCTGCTGATGCCTTCAATTTTTCCTTTTATGGCTCACCAAGAATAGTTCTGGTTTCAAAGTCTCCTCCATTAAAAGGCATCTTCCCTATCGTCTCAGCAATCATGTCCTTAACCATTTGCTGCATGCCATCCCTAATCTCTTTCAACAGTTCTTTCTTGAAAGATTCAAAATCAAAATTAGAGGGTCCAACCATTCTGCTCCTTTGCAAAGTGGTCTCAATTATTTGATTGGATCATTGATATTAGCGGGCCAAATTCACCTTTAATTTACTTCCAAACAAGGAGAGACTTATGGCTAAGAAAAATGTGTTTGTTTCATTTTTTCATTTTTTTAGAAGAAATCACAATGAATGTCATGTATGCATGAAATGTAGATTATTTATTTACAAGCACAAGTAAATCACATAGCGAAACCTTCCAACCTTATTTCTCCCACACACGTGTTCAATGGTGAGTTTCTTTTCCTAGGATTTTTGGTCTGGGTTTTGATTTATCAACAAAGGATAATAAAACCGACGTATGCAAGAAAACTCTCATAACGATACAAAGAAGTACCAATTCCTTTGAATAAAACCAAAGTCCACCTTAATGGGCCATAGTAGGTGTTAAAGGCCCGACTTACCGTGGTCCATTTACAATGGGCTTAGGCTTTATTTAAAGGATTACTATATGGTATAAAGCACATGCATTTGGGAAAAATCCTTAGGAAAATTGCTAAGTTATTACATAAGCTGAGTCTAGGGTAATGAGCTTTGGCTCCCACAACTATATACCTCCATTACGTCTCCTCACTCAAGGGTTGGTACGGCGTGGATAAGTACGTGCTATGAGTATTAATAATCAAATACTTCACCACCAGGTTTGAGTGAAATGTAGGCAGCAAAACAATGATTATTGTCTGTTTATTCGAGACAATTGTGCTCATTGTGTGAACAAGTGTAGTGAATACAAGAAATGCAAAGGAAATAAAAAAATAATTGAAGATGATAAATTACAAAACACTTGGAATCAATTTCTCTATCCTTCGTGGAGTCGCCACTATAGGCTGCAGATCGGTACACTCACCTAAGTGTTTGGCGATCACGACACTGTGTGAGCTTGAGGCCCACTAGGAAATACATAATGAGCTTGTGGCCCGAAATGGAGGTGGAGTAGCCACCCGGATGAAAGTTGGGACACACTATATAGCAACTGAATTCCACGGAGGTTCCCAGAAGTCATCATTAGAGAACAGGTTCGAAAACTGGGTATGGGCTTTTGGAATGCCCACCCAACCTTGCGGCTGGCCTCCGTTTGTGTTTTGTATTTTATTACCTTTGATTATTTCATTATTTCCTTATTAACATAAAAATTATAAATATTTCCAAATGTTATAATTAAGACCAAGTTTGCACATTAGTCTCTTTACATGTTTATAGCCCGATATTTATCACAAATAATTCATAAAAAAAAAATGTTTGAATGAATAGGAAAGGGATTAGGGATTACAACATTTCATATAATTAAAATAGCAATAAAATTGAAAAAATGGAATAAACTAACTTAAGCTAAGTAGAGGATCGACACTTGGATGATTAAGAATCATCTTGAAGTTCCTGCAAGATTTAAAATGTTAATCTGTCTCATAAACATAAAAATCTTATAAAAGAAATCCAACTTGTTAGTTTTAAATAAAAATAAATACATATTTAAACAGAAATAATACTTAATTAAACTTAACATCATGATTATTGCATGCAAGATTGAAATATAACATAGAATAAATACATATAAGATACATACGACACAAAATAAGAACAAGAAAACAAAGCCAATTTTAATGCAACTCTAATGAAGAGGCGTCGCCTCTACGCATAGAGGCGACATGATGTCGTCTCTTTGACAGACAACAACAGCTTACAAGTTGTTTAAATATTAAGTAAATCTAAACTAGATGCAAGTAAGTGAAAACTTATAACGATTATTCAGTAATTTACATGATCATATCATGAACATAACATTAAATGAAAAGTAAACACAAAACAAATAAGAAAAGTAAAGAAATAGAGTTTTATATGAAATCAAGAACTTAAAGCTTGAAAATGAAAACTCTTACTGATTTAAATAAGTTTGAAGCTCCTAACTTAGCCCTCAGAGACTAGTTTGTTGATTCAAATCCTTCTGAATGCAAGAACTCCTTCTTTCTTTTTAAGAAAGTGAATTCTTAAGCTAAAAATTCTTATTCTTCTTCTCTTTTTCCTCTTTTCTCTTTTTTTTTTCTCTTTTCTTTTTTTCTCCAAAAACGTTCTCCTCTTTTTTTTTTTTTTGTCTACCAAATGCCCCTCCTCCCCAAAGACCAGCTCAAAAATCCTTCTTAAGCTTTTTCCTTTGCCTTTTGTCAATTCCCCAAAAATCAAGTTAAGACAAAAGAACCATCATTTTTCCTTATTTCCCTATCATTTTCCACCTTATTTCTGCCCCAAAAGTCTTCCTTTCATGCCAAATCTTCAGATATGTGATATGGTGGGCCCCCATATGTAATACTGTCAAATTTATGTTTATCTTTGCACAAGTCGATTATAAAGAGGCATCACCTCTTTGCGAAGAGACGATCGCCTCTTTGACCCTGACAACTACTTTTACATTTGTGCTAAAATGGGCTTTTTGTGGGCTTCGTGTTTTGAGGACTTGGCTTGGTGTTTTGGGCTTAGGCTTGACATTTTGGACTCTCGAGTTTATTCTAGAAAAGGTTGCAGATCCTCTTGCATTCAAAATTCATTCTATCTCATCATTAGAATTTCGTTGCGGGCTGATCAAATTGAGGGTGTCCACACATATAATATGATCAAGTGTTTTACTTGTATTAGTAAAGAATATCAAGAATTCTAACCTTGTTTATTTTCATTATTTATTTATTATTTAATTTTTTTTTTTTAAATATTATTGAAATTCTCATTATTATAGTATTAATACTCTAGTTGTTATGATATTTTTTTTGTTATGATATTCTTTAACAAGCTGAATTCAAATTATGCAAAATTTAACTTATAAAACTAGCAAAGAAGTTTAAATAAAAGCTCATAAGTTGACTCGTAGTAAATAATATTTAAAAAATATATTATTAAAATAAAATCATTATTTATGATATCTTATGTAGTAAATAATTTATTTAAAAAAATTTAATAAATAATTTAATTTAATTTAAAAAAATAAATAATTTTAATTTATAATTTATATTTTAAATTTTTTTTTTAACTCATTTAAACTCATAAACAGTTTATAAATATTAAGTGATATAATAAATTCAGTTCTAATTCGATTCCACCGTAAAAGAACTAAGTCTGAACTAATTAAAATTTGAGCTTAATTTGGTGGTAGTCGTAGGAGAAAGGTAGTAAGAAGAACATTGGGTGCAAATGGAATTCTTTTAAAAGTACAAGGGCACCACTGCAAAATTTGGACTGCGAAAAACAATTCGCAGGTGAGCATTCAGCATCAGCAGCAGGTGGCTACTCGCTCCCAGTCAAATCGATTGCAGTGAAGAGAAGAAGAAACTATGGCGTTTCTACTAAATAATTCCTTAATTTATTCTCGATTTCGATCTCATTCTCAGGTAAAGTTCGATTCAAATCTCAGCTGATTTTTTTTTTTTCTTATTTGATTCGTTTCTTTAACAATCATTAAGGTTCAATTTTTTTTCTTCTTCTTCTCTTGAACAGAAGACAGAGGACGCTTTATTTTCTAACTCGCGTCGTGGGTTTCATGTCGAACCTGGCACTCGCGAGAAAGCTGTGAGCTTTCTTCTCCTCTTTTTTTTTGAAAAAAAATTTCTTATTCAATCATTGTTCCATTTTTCCTTGGGTTTTCAAATCTGTGTGTTAGGGTTTTTATTGATTGTTCTGTGTAGATGTCAAGATTCTGTCTTTTTTCTTTCTAATTTATTATTAGATGAGGAACTATTAGTATCACCTATAAATAGTAGGGGCTGAAGATTTTCGACTACGTCATTTGATTTACTTGCAGCTTCAATGATCTTTTTCCCATTGTTAAGATATAGTGTGAGTTGTGTCATTGTTCTGGTTACACTTGACAGTATCCAGTGGAAAATTCTTGCCTCTTACAATTCTAACATACAAAAAGTGTCGGTTCAATAATTTTGAGTTTATAGTTACCTGTGAAGCTGTGGCATGCCTCTTCCAATATACGGTTTTGTCACAATGAGGGATCACTCCCTTTTGTTTGGTTTTTCCTTTGAATGCATTGCTCGAATTGCAAGATGTGAAGGGAATTTTTCAAAAGCACAGCGAGATGTTTGGGGATTGCGAGCTGCCCACACTCAATGAAAAGATGCATAGACAACACAAAAGTAAATAGAATCATAATGTGGAATGGGGTGAAAATAATGATGAAATGCGAAGCAGAGCATGTCCAAAATAGACCAAATGTACAAAGCTTATGTAAATTGTGAAGTGATTAAGTAAACTTGTAAAGTGATTGATTGACATTCTACTGTGCTTGTGGAGATAATTTTCACTCTGTTGACCTGCAAATATCTGAACCTGTCCCAGCATTATTTTAATGCTATGCTAATTAGTGGGTAACCGCACTTGATCCATGTTTACCTGAGCTTTACTTGTTAGCCTTATTTCCAAGTTATTTTGCATCGCAGCTATTGGCAGAAGACCCTGCTTTTAAGCGATTCAAATCACACAAGAAGAGTGTGAGGATAGTCAAAAGAGTTGGAGATGTTCTCACAATTGTTGTTGTAGCAGGTATGCTGGCTTTTTTGCTATCAATTTCATTGTTCTTTTCATCTGTGCGATAAATAGTCTTTCTGGGACTGGTTGAATCTAGAAGAGGCAATTAGTATCTGTGGGTTCTGAGGTGCACAGCCAGAATTTAAACCTCCTATTAAATACAAAGGAGCACTTAGAATATAAGCTATGATTTAGGATCAGACATAAACTTAGATCTAGGATCCTCAAGGTATTAATATAATATCTATGAGAACCCCACTATATAGGAGATCAATCTACCTCTTGGACAAAAGAGATTGTCAATAGGAATTAGCCATCTTTCAAGCAGTTGTTGTATCTCAGCACTCTAATGTTGTGTGTCTGTTTTAGGCTGTTGCTATGAAATTTATGTCAAAGCTACTATGAGGGAGGAGGCACGCAAAAAGGCAGGTGAAAGCGCATGAAGCAGTATGTAAACCACAATATTCCTTTTTACTGCTCATGACAACATATCACCTTTTGTGATTTTGGTTCGAGAGTTA
The DNA here is from genome assembly GCA_949671775.1 of Mallotus repandus. NCBI lineage: Eukaryota > Viridiplantae > Streptophyta > Magnoliopsida > Malpighiales > Euphorbiaceae > Mallotus > Mallotus repandus. The sequence goes on along the minus strand of CATIWM010010888.1, from coordinate 17,791 downwards.
AATAAGCAAGAATAATCTTTTTGTAAGCAAATTATTGCCCTCAGAAGCTGCTACTCATATGTTCTCTGTTAGAATTTTTAATCTTGTTTAAAATTTGCGTTGGATGCATATTCTGGCATAATGTATGCATTTATGTGACTGCTTTTGGGCCTTTACTTAGAAACTGTGGTATGAAATGAAACCCATTGTATTTCCCAATTTCGGTCCATGGAGAAAGGATATATGTTTTGGGTCAATATCCATGTATTTCAACTGAAGTTGTCCCAGTATCGCAAAATGTTGGTCAATAATGGCATTAACAAAAAAGTAGCAGACATTTAGGAGAGACAGGTGCTCCATTTTTTCTCCATCAATATGTGTTTTCCAGTTGGGTACCATGTGCTATACTTTGAATTTGGTGGCTCAAGTTAATGGTCATAACTTAGGTAAACATGAGAGGTAGTTGCAATATTTTAGTTTCATTAAAGTGGTAGTAACAACATTGTATGATTTAACGTTGCATTGTGCTTGCATTACATAGCAACACTCTGTTTTTTCTGTTATGATTCTTAGATTGTGTTAGATTGCACAATCTCAAAGAAGATGCTAAATCATTGTGTTATTATTACTATCATAATTATTGTTGTTATGGTTAAAAGCATAATGAAAGTGGCTGCTCGAGCTTGGGGTGGAGATTAAAGAGATGTGGTCCAGCTTTCGGCTGAGGGTCGGTGAGTAGACCCTTAAAATGCTGCCTTTTGAATTATGAGAAATCATTTAAAAACAAACAAAAATGAAAGTTGCTAACAAAAGTTCATAAAGGTATTTTTGATTGTGTTAGACCAGCTCATGTCAGTATCAACTGGGGCATCTTCATTTTTTACCTAATGAAGTTTGAAAATTGTAGGCCTTTCTCTTTCAATTTCTTTGATGAAGTTGTAAAATGTGGAGATGTTAAATTAAAGAAAAACTTAAAATGCACTTAATAACAAATATTCCATAGTTTTATTACATGGGACATTTCGAAAATTATTATTCTCTTGTTCTCTAATGCTCCATGGCTGTGGCCTTATGAGAAGCACAAGACAACTAGCAAAAAGAAAGAAAGAAAGAGAGAACAAAAACGAGCTCGAGTTGAAAATGGGTAAAACAAAGATGATTCTAGTTTCTAAAGATTAGGCATGTCTCACATAGAATTTGATTTTTAACAAGTCATTCATTATTTCTTCCAACAAAAAAAAAAGTCACTAATTCTTTATCTAATGTGTGGACACCCTCGGTTTGGTCAGGCCTGCAACGAAAGCTCGATAATGAGATAGTCTGAATATTGAATGCAAGAAGACTCGAAATCTTCTTTAGAATGGAATCGAAAGCCTAAACCAAGCCCAAAACCTTGAAGCTTAAACCCAAAAAATGAAACTCTAAGCCCAACCTAGGCCTTTTAGGCCCAAATGCCCAGCCAGGCCTGGTGAAGAGTCCATCACCTCTTTGAAGAGGCGTCGTCTCTTCAGCCTGGCATCGATGAGGCGATGCCTCTTCTGTGGTCGAGCTACTTTGCATTAAATGCACATTTTGGCGTCATTGCAAGTAAGGACCCTACCATATCACGTCTTTGAAGATTTGTGCGTGAAAAATAAGACTTTGGAGGCAAAAAAAGGGAGAGGAAATTATGAGAAATGGAAGGTGGAGGTTTGGTCTTGATTTTTGGGAAATAGGTAGGAAGCTTTAAAGGAGAGTTTTTGGCAGGAAGAAAGGAGGTTGGTTGTTCTGAAAAAGAAGAGCTTGGAGAGGAAAAGAGAGAAAATAGAAAGAAGAGAGAAAAAGAGAGAGTTTTAGCCTAAGAATTCAAATCATTAAGAAGGAAGAAGGAGCTCTTGCATTCAAGATCAATTCAAATCAACAAACCAAGTTCTGAGTGCTCAGTTAGGTGCATTAAACGTGTTCAAATCAGTAAGAATCCCCACTTTTAAGCTTAAAGTTGTTTATTTTATATAAAAGTTTGATTTCTTGGATTTTTATACTTATATCCGTGTTTATTGCCTATTTGAAGTTATATTAAAGGCATGATTGTATACAACATTGAATAATAGTTGTAGACTTACGTTTAATAGCATCAAATTTTGCTTATTTACTTGTGTTTTAGAATTGCTTACGAGTTAAGAAATATGTGATATGTTGTGTTCTATTAAAGAGGCGTCGTCCCTTCATGATGTAGCGATCCTAGGTTGCCTCTTAGTCAAGAGGCGACACCTCTTCAAAGAGGCGATCACCTCCTGGCTAGAATTCTGCATGATTATGCTTTCATATAGTATGCTGATTTTGTATAATTTGCCATATTTCATGTATATTCCTTGTCATATATCTTGTATTGCACGCAATTAGTCAATATATTATTTATGAAGTTAACAAGATTGGATTCTCTTTGTTGCTTCATAGTTTCTTTTATTTGTGAAAAGTCTAATCCTTCGAGCTTTACAGAATTCTAGGGTGATTTTCAATCATTAGGAGATCATCTCCTTAATTAGTTTTTGAGAGGTTTATTTATGATTTACCATCGGTTATTATTGGTTTATTTTCGATTTATTCCTCTTTTAATGGTACAAAGTGTTATAATCCCTAATCCTTCCCTTTTTTATTTGTTGTAAAATTATTTGCGATATGTGTTGGGTTGATAAGCATGCAAAGCGAACTAATGTGCAAACTTGAACTTAAACATAAAATCAGAAATGATTGGAGTTCATACAGTAATAAGGAAATAATTAAATAACCAAAGGTAATAAAATACAGAACACACACGGAGGCCAACCACAAGGTTGGGTGGGCATTCAAAAGCCCATACCCAGTTTCCGAACCCGATCTCTGATGACAACCTCTGGGAACCTCTGCAAAATCCAGTTGCTATACAGTGTGTCCCGACTTTCATCTAGGTGGCGATTCCATCTCCATTTTAGGCCCCAAGCCCATTATATATTTTTTAGTTGGCCCTGAGCTCATATAGTGCCGTGGTCGTCAAATACTTGGGCGCGCTAGATCCAGTCGCCTACAATGGTGACTCCACTGGGGATAAAGAAACTGATTCCAGTGTTTTGTAATTTATCATCTTCAATTATTTTCTTATTTCCTTTGCATTTTCTGTATTCACTACACATTTTCACACAATGTGCACACCAATCCCAAATAACCCGACAATAGTCTTTGCTCTGTTGCCTGTGTTTCACTCAAACCTGGTGGTGGAGTATTTGATTATTGTCACTCATAGCACGTACTTATCCACGTTGCATGAACCCTTGAGTGGGGAGACGTAACGAATGTATATAGTTGTGGGAGCCGAAGCTTATTACCCCCGACTCAGCTCATATAATGACTTAGCAACTTCCGTCAGGATTTTTTCCAAATGCATGTGTTTGATGCTATATAGTAGTTCTCCCTATAAAGCCCAAGCCCATTTAAAATGGACTATATCAATATGGGCCTATTATGCCCATCATGGCCCATTAAGATGGATTTTGGATTTATTCAAAGGAATTGCTACTTGTTTGTATCATCTAGAGAGATTTCTTTTGTACATCAGTTTTGTTATCCCTTGTTGATAAATCAAAACCCAGACCAAAAATCTTAGGAAAAGAAACTCACCATTGAACACGTGTGTGGGAGAAATAAGGTTGGAAGGTTGCGCTATATGATCTACTTATGCTTGTAAATAAATAATCTGTATTTCATGCATACATGACATTTATTGTGATTTCTTTCAAAAAAATAAAAAAAATGAAAACATGAATAAAAATGAAAAAAAAAACTCATTTTTCTTAGCCATAAGCCTCTCTTTGTTTGGAAAAAAATTAAAGGTGAATTTGGCCCGCCAATATTAAGGATCCAATTAAATAATTGGGACTACTTTACAAAGGAACAGAATGTCAGGACCCTATAATTTTGATTTTGAATCTTTCAAGAAAGAACTGTCAAAAGAGATCAGGGATAACATACGACAGATAGTCAAAGACATGGTTGCTAAGATGGTAGGAAAAATGCCCTCTAATGAAGAAGACTTTAAAACCAGAACCATTGCCGGGGAGCCATTCAAAGAAAAATTGAAGGCACCAGTAGATCCAATTGAGTAAGAAGGGATGAAAGATAGAGGCAAGTGGATCAGCTGCAAACTGCAATGAAAAATCATGGCCTTAATCCTAACTTTGCTAACTTGGATGCGGACTTGGATTTGAAGGAAGAACCATTTTCCCCAAAAAATCAATTCCCAAGTATGAAGAAATACTCTGGCACAAATGATCCTCACTTGCATCTGAAGCAGTATGTCACATACATGAAGGCCACTGGGTTATCTAAAGCTTAGATCATCAAACAGTTTCCATTATCTTTAGAAGGAGCTGCTATCAAGTGGTATTACACTCTGGATGCACATGTTCAGAAAGACTAAAAGGAGCTATGTTCAACCTTTATCAAGCAGTATGGGCTGAATTCACAATTTGAAGTCTCTCTCCAAGAGTTACAAAACACAAAGCAAGAATTAGATGAACCTTTCACAAGCTTTTTAACTAGATGGAGAGGCAAGTTGGCCCAAATGAAGCACAGACCTACAAAATCAAACCAGTTGATCATAGCCATAGAAGCATGTATCCCACCTCTGGCCAACAAATTGAAGGACATGGGCATAAAGGACTTCAAAGAGTTATATCGATTTGGAGTACAAGTTGAAGCTCACTTGAATGAGAGCATTCATGAATAATATTTGTTAGTTGTGAGTGTAATGATTTTGGATAATACTTTGTCGCAACAACTTTTCTTTGTGCTGATAAATGTTTGACTGTCTAATTTGTATGATTATAAATTTATTATGATTGTGCATGCTATCTTATGCTTGAATGAGAGAGAGATTTAAAAGAAAAGGAAAAAAAACCACATCAAGAGGATTAAATGTCAGAGTTGACTTTTAATTTTTCTTTGGGGCAGTTTTGATCTCAGCTTCTCCCAAAATGAATTCACCATATTCACCAAGAAAGAAAGAAAAGAAAAAAAAAGAAAAAAAACATAGAAACAAAGAAAAGAAGAAAATAAGAAAGGAAAGAAGAAATAAAGGAAAATGATGTGAAAGGAAGAAAAATAAGAGAAATTTTTTTTTTGTGCCCCCATATTTGAAAAGTCAATCATTTATAACCCTTTAAAAATCTTCATGATGCCAAACTCAAAACCCCAATCCAAAGATTTATACCCAATGTGAGCTGAAAAATAATTGGTCAGAAAACCCACAAATGGCTGATCAATAACAAGCATAATGTAGTGTGCATGGTTATAATGAAAGAGTAATTATTTAAAATGGGCATGATCAATGTATGTTAGCATGTGAAGTGTCAGAAATGGACTCTTTTATAAGATTTGCAGCAAGCAGCATTATGAGTGTGACATTAACAACCGACAATCAACAACAAGAGCATTGAGTGATTGGCAGCCGAAATGGTAATATGGACATCAAGCATGACGAAACAATGGTCAATCATCAGTATGAATTTACAAACACCCCGCTAGGTTTGAAAACTCTCAGAATGGGAGCGACCTAGGCAAAAGAGGGAAAATACAAGAAGAAAAAAATGAAAGACCTAACTAGGTTTGAAAACTCTCAAAAAGAGGGTGACCTAGGCAAAAGAGGGAATATAAGATAAAATTAGTTGCACTTTCATTCTGAGAAGAGTAATTCGAGAGTTCATAAGATTCTGTTTTGTGATGCAAGAGTGATAGAATCCATCAATTCCTCAACCGGGGGTAGATTTTAAGATCATGTGACATGTTGAACCTCAAGAGTTACAGAATCTTTCATGAATTCTTAAACTGGGGGCAGATAGAGTCTCTTTTATATAGAGGGTCAAGCACTACTGTCCTACGACAATGAAAGTATTCCAATGAGGCAACTAGGTTGGGGCATTTATTGTTATCATCCCAATTTGATCATGAGAGGCTCTTAATTTCTGTTCCATTTGAATATGTCGATCTCAACGACAATCTTTGACAAACTTGATTTTGAAATTCAGATTCTTTGATGGAAGGAGAGTCAGTTCCTAAAGATTAACTCTAAGCAGAAAAAGCACCTGGCTAAATCATCCAAAATTTCTTATTTCCCTTAGTTCATGCATACATGTGAGCATTAGAATAATGCACATCTTTCATAAATGGTGCACACAAGATTGTGCTATCAAATTAGTTTCAAAAGTTTTCAAAGATCATACATTATGTTTTGAACTTTTTTTGAATGTGTTTTCGTAAGAGTGAGCTCTTGTACATATAATGTAGACCAACTACCATTATTTATGTCTGACGCTCGTGCGACTACATGGTTTGTTTGATTGACCGTGCCTAACGCCTCAGAGGCTATATGGCATTTGTTGCTTATCTTCGTTTGACGCCCCAGAGACTATATGGCATTAGTTATTTATCTTCTCCCGATGCCCCCGAGGCTATATGGCATTTGTTGTTTGTTTTCGGCCTAATGCCTTAGAGGCTATATGACATTTGTTATTTATTTCTACCTGATGCCGCCAAGGCTATATGGCATTTATTGTTTGTCTTCGCCTAATGCCCTAGAGGCTATATGGCATTAGTTATTTATCTTCTCCTGACGCCCTCGAGGCTATATGGCATTTATTATTTGTTTTCGCCTAATGCCCTTGAGGTTGTATGGCATTTTTGTTTATTTTCTGCCTAAAGCCCTAGAGGCTCTATGGCATTTATTGTTTGTCTTCACCTAACGCCCCAGTGGCTATATGGCATCAGTTGTTTATCTTCGCCTGACACCCCTAAGGCTATATGGCATTTTTTTTTAATTTTCTGCCTAACACCCCAGAGGCTATGTGGTATTTATTGTTTATCTTCGCCTGACTCCCCTGAGGCTATACTGCATTAGTTGTTTGTCTTCGCCTAATGCCCCCGAGGCTATATAGCATTTGTTATTTGTCTTCGCCTAATGCCCCCGAGGCTATATGGCATTTGTTATTTGTCTTCGCCTGACGCCCCCGAGGCTATATGACATTTGTTATTTATTCTTTGCCTGACAGCACATGTTGTTTGTCTCAGACTAATGCCCCAGAGGCTATATGGCATTTGTTATTTATCTTCGCCTAACACCCCTGAGGCTATATGGCAGTTGTTGTTTGTTCTTCGCCTGATGCCTCCGAGGCTATAAGGCACGTGTTGTTTATTCCTACCTGACGCCCCTAAGGCTATATGGCATTTGTAGTTTATCTTCGCCTGATGCCTTTGAGGCTATATGGAATTTGTTGTTTGTCGTCACCTGACGCCTCTGAGGCTATAAGGCATTTATAGTTTGTCTTCACCTGACACCCTTGAGGCTATCTGGCATTTGTTGTTTGTCTTTGCCTGATGCCTCTGAGGCTATAAAGCATTTGTTATTTGTTCCTACCTAATGCCCCTGAGGCTATATGGCATTTATAGTTTATCTTTGCCTAATGCCTTCAAGGCTATAAGGCACTTATTATTTGTTCCCGCATGACGCCTCTGAGGCTATAAAGCACTTATTGTTTGTTCCAGCCTAACGCCCTCGAGGGTATATTGCACTTATTATTTATCCTTGTTTAATGCCCCCAAGGCTATACGTCATATGTTGTTTGTCTTGTTTGACGCCCCCATAGCTGACGACGCAAAGTTCTATGAGTGACTTCTCGGGAATGCAATTCTTGGGATTCATGTTTTAAGGATGTCTGGTAGGGTTTGAATCCCTGAAATGCATCTTTCTTTTTTAAGAGCATCTGATCAGGTTTGAATCCCTGAAGTGTGCATTTCAATGATGTCTGGTCGAGTTTGAATCCCTAAAGTGCAACTTTCTTTTTTAAGAGTGCCTCGAAGTGCGCATGTCAAGAGTGTTTAGTATGGTTTGAATCCTCGAAGTGCGCATCATAATGAGTGATTGATCGGGCTAAAAAAATCCAAGGATCATGGCCACATTTCCATTTTTTGTTTCTATTAAGTGACTTTTTGAGCCAAGAAAACTCGAGAATCATGCCTCAAAATATTAATGAGTGACTAATCGGGCCAGGAAAACCTGAGGAACACGGTTACATTTCACCTTTTTGCTTACTGAGTGAAGATCGGGCTAGGATAGCCTAAAATTCATGCCTCAAAATATTAATGAGTGAATGATTGGGCTAAGAAAACTCGAGGATCACGGTTATATTTCGAGATAAAGTTTGACCTTTTGGGTTTGAATTCTCGAAGCTAACGACCCAAGTAAAGTTTGCATATCAAGTATGTTGTTCTTACTATTTATTATGCATGTTGCTTTTTCAAAAAATTAATTTTCCAAATTCAGTTTTTAAAAAATCAAAGGGGCAAACTGCAGACACCCTCGGTTTGATTGGCCCGCAACGAAGGCCCAATGATGAGATAGAGCGATTCTTGAATGTAAGAGGACTCCTAATCCTAGCCCAAAACCCTTAACCCAAGTCCAAAACACCAAATTTGAGCCCAAGCCCACTGGCCCAAGCTAAGCCTAGTGAAGAGGCGATGACCCTTCAACTTGGGTCCGAAGAGGCAACGCCTCTTCAAGCTGACCTAACTTACATTACATGAATTTTAATGAATTTTAGCACCATACACTAGAAGTGGACCCACATATATCCAGCCTATAGATTTGGGCGTGAAAGGATGACTTTCAAAGGAGAGAGGGTATGGAGAAGATAAGAGGAGTGAGGGAAAATGATTGCTTGATCCTAGTGGCATTTTTGAGGAATGCGAAAGAGAGAAGGGAATATGGCTTAAATAAAGGGCTTGAGGGTTTGGTGAAAAAGGAGGAGACACAAAAGAAAGACTAGAGAACACAGAGAAAAAGAAAGAAACACACCTTGAGAGAAGAAGAAGAGAAAAGAGAGTGAAAAGGGGTGAAAAAGAAGAGTTTGATTAATGAGAGTTAATTTTCTTGAAGGAAAAGAAGGTCCTCTTGCATTCAAAGTACACAAACCCAAAAACCAAGCTCTGAGGACTCAGTTAGGAGGATCAAACATGGTTCATTCAACAAGAATTGTCTTTCTTAAGCCCTTTATGCTCTTACTTTCATAAAAAACTTCATGTTCTTGCTTTTAATCATTTGTTTTTGGGTTTTTAGTCCATTGGATAGTATATGAAGGCATGATTATATGAAATATTAATTTATTAGCGGTAAATTTACGTTTACTTTGCATGTAATTTGGTTTACTTAGGATTAAAGTAACCTGCAAGCCGTCGAGTTCCTGGTGAGACGTCGCCCCTTTGCAAGGAGGCGATTGCCTCCTAAATAGGAATCCATGAGTCGATGACTCTTCAAAGTTCCTCGCCAGAATCCTGCATAAATCTCCTTTGTTTTCAGTAGTTTTTGGTTTATTTTCAGTATCTAATATGCATATGTTGCCCTACACCATCAATATTGCATGTGACTGCCATGAGATTAGGCTTGATTGAGTAACTGATTCATGTCTAAATGAATATTCATATCTATTTTATGCGAAATTTATTTATTTCCTTTCCATATAAAACTGTGTATTTTGAGATGAAGCTAACCTTTATTTGTTGTAGGTTTTCTGGTGATTTCTAATCACTAAGCAATTAGTGAATTAATTAGTTCTTGAGAAGTTTTATTTGGATTTATTATCATTGTAATTGTATAAGTTATTGTAATCCCTAATCCCTTCCCCAATTATCTTGAATGGATGTTTGTAATATTTATTCTTATTTGTAACAAGTGCAAGGTAATAAAGGATGTAAAATGACTAATGTGCAAACTTGGATTAAATTGTAAAATTGGAAGCGTTTGCAATCCGCCCAATAATAAAAAAAATAATCAAATAATCAAAGATAATAAAATACTAAACACACACGGGGGCTAACTGTAAGGTTGGATGGACATTCCAAAGCCCATACCCAGTTTCCGAACTTGATCTCTGAAGACAATTTTTGGGTACCTCCGTAGAATTCAGTTGTTGTAAAATGTGTCCCGACTTTTATCTGGGTGGCCACTCCATCTCCATTTTGGGCTCCAAACCCATTTTGTATTTTCTAGTAAGCCTTGAGCTTGCACAATACCGTGGTTGTCAAACATTTGGGCGCGCGCTAAATCCTGTCGTCGACAAATATCATTTTAATAATAAATTATCTCTAAATATATTAAATGTTAACTTAGCATACAATATTTGACATTTTAAATATTAATTAGTTGATTTAAATAAAATAAATACACTTGTCAACTGAACATGTTTATAGTTAATTTTTAATATATGTTTATATCATAAAATAAAATTTGTATAGCATAGTTTGTAGTCAATTTATTTTATATGTTTAAATAATAAAATTATTAAAATAAAAATGTTAAAATAAAACTTAAAAATAAAATTTATAAAAAATACTATTAGTAAAATAAATATATTCAATACAATATAAAAATATTAATAATAAATAAACTATATTATTATAAATTTATTAAATTTTAATTTTAAATATATAACAAAAAAATTTATATAAATCTCCAAATCTAGGTTTTGTTCCAAACCGATTTGAATTCTCTATTTGCTTCGAATTTCTGCTTCAAATTGTTTTGAAAATTCGGAACAATTCGAACCGAGAATTAAATTTTAGAGTCGATTAGAGAGAATTATGTTTCAAATTCTCTAACCTTTAAATCGGATTCGAAAAATTTACATTTTTCAGATTGCTCCGACCCATACACAGTCTATTGTATTAAAATTCACTTGTATTAAATAGTTATAATTTTTTTTATATCATAAAAGAGTTGTTTGTTTAGGGTAGAAAATTTCTAAAATATTTTTACGAGTAAGTGCCTGTGGCAAAATCAGTATTTGATACCTAATCTAATAAATTAAAAAAATTATATTTTATTTGTATTACTTTATTTTTATTAATATAAATATTTTTGTTTAAATATTTAACTAAATGTAAAATATAATTGATAATAACATAAAAAATTTAATGATTAGATATTTATAATGGAGCTTTAGCTATAGTAAAGGTAAACGCTCTTACTATTGTCGATAGAACTAGACAATTGAATAATTCAAATTACATATTCATAATAAGCAATTCAATTTTTAATTTGTTTTTAGTAGTATTCAACTTGTCTAATTTTTTTCAAAAAAAAAAAAACTTGTCTAATATAAACATTTAATTTGTCACCAAAAAAAATAATTTTAATCTCACTAATTTTTTTTTTTTTTTGCAATTTATAGCTACACAACCTAAAATTCTAATATAATAAAGGCAAAATTAATCTTTAAGCCCCTATCCTTTAGTGGTTTTTTTTATTGAGCCCCTATCATTTTATTTTGTTCTATTGAGCCCTCATGCTTTTATTAAAAAACCTATTGAGCCCTAATTTGACAGAATCCGTGCACGTGAGAGTGACACGCTGTTAAGTGGAGAATGAGCATCTGTGTCATTTGTTGAATGGCCAAAAGTTGGCTGACTAGGCTAATTTCAGGGGACTAAGCATGTAAATTGGCAAGAATACCCTTACTGACATAAAATCCCCAAATTGAACGACAATAAACCCTAATTAACAATAACCAAAAGCTCTCTCTCCGTTCTTGCTCTCTCTATATTCTTGCTCACCGTTGTTCATTCTCTCCTTCGTTCTTGTTCACTAAAGCTTCATTCGGTAATTTTTGTACCTTCTAGTGCAACATCAAACTATTACCTTGAAAGAAACGAAGGTAATTTATTTTTTTTTGAACTTTATTCCTCTTGTCTACTAAAATAATAGTGCTGACTGGGAAAAAGTGATGCTTTTGTAGTTTTTTAGTTGGAAGTAAGCTTGAAAAAGGCACTTGTGGACCAGCGAGTTGTTTGAAAAAGGTATGGAAAACTCATTTTCTTAAACTTGTCTATGTCTTGAATAATATGTATATATGTCATTTTCTGGAAAAAAAAAAGGGTGAAATGTGTTGTGATGTTGTCTTGGTTGTTTGATTTAGTATGAAATAAAAAATAAAATGTGTATTTTATCATTTTTATGTTATTTGGTGTGGTCCTGCTTTAAAGATTCAGTCGTTTTCATGCACCAATAATTGCATATTATTACAACTACATGCATTTACTATAAAAAATTGAGCTGGAGTTGATTTGGTTAAATATTTATTTCACAGGCATGGATGATATATTGGTGAAGCTTATTTATCACCATAAAGGTAAATTTATTAAGGGTAAATATGAAGGGGGGAAATTTAGCGTAGTTAATGAGGAATTTGATGTTGATTTGCTGTCTTATCCTAATTTATTATCATATGTATTAGAATTAGGATATCTTCACATTGGCGATCTGTACTACAGATGTGGTACTAATGGTGCCTTTATAATATTAATAGATGATGAAACTGTGTAGTGTTTAGGTAAAAAAATAAAAAATAAAGATGAACTGCACTTGTTTATTGACCACAACATTAATAAGGATACAATCTTAGATGAAATATTTCAAAAATAACCTTTTGTTCAAGTTGGGAGAAAGGGTAAACAACCTAACCTTCACGTTGGGAGAGGGGTTGAGCAACCTAGGGATGAGGAGTGTGAGGTTGTGGGTTGACAAGGTCAAGGAGTGTGAGGTTGGGGCTGACATGGTGCTGACAGGGTTAAGGAGTGTGAGGTTGGGGCTGACAGGGTCGAGGAGGAAAAAGGAAATCATTAAACATTTGATGAATTCCTTGTGCCTGTGAATTTTTTAATAGATGATGAGGATGATGAACTACAGGTAGCTAGGAATAATGTTAGAGATTATAGGAAAAGAACCAAAGCACAGGTTATAAATGATGAGGTAGGGGAGTAGGTCGAGGTAGAAGTTGTAAGGGCTGCTGATCGTCTAGAAGAAAGTGAACAAGATCAGGATGATGCAATTGGGGGTAGGTTTGATTCAGAACAGACAAATAGCTCAAAGTACATTGATAGTGATGACCTAGGAAGCTATTGCACAAATTTTGATTGGAGTTGTGGTGAAGATGCTGTGAGAAAACCAAGTTCTAAGGTTATATATGATCCAAACTCCTAAATTCCTGAATTATGTCTAAGGATGATATTTGATAGTGTGCATTAGTTTAGGTATGTTGTTGCTAAATATGTTGTCATGAAGGGAAAATGGTTCACTTTGTAAAAAATGAACCTCATAGGGTTAGGGCACATTGCAAGAAAAAATGCCCCTGGGTATTGTTTGCTAGCACCAATAAACAAGAGGGTGCCTTCATTGTTGAAACATACCATCCTAAGCATAGTTGCACTAGAGAGAGTAGGAATAAAATGGCTACCTCTAATTTTCTTTTAATTTTATTAAAGAATGTAATTGTAACACACCCAAAGATAAAAATCAAGGAGATTATGCAACTTACAGAGTCTGAATACAAACTGAGAGTATGCAATTCAGTTGCTAGAATCACTAAAGTGAAGATTATAAAATAAATTTTTGGGGATTTTAAAGAGCAATTTGCACATTTGCATGATTATGTCCAAGAGGTTGTTGTGTCCAACCCGGGGTCAACATGTCTAGTGAAGTCAAACAAGGATAACTTGGATAATTTAAACCTTTTTGAGAGGTTTTATGTATGTTTCAATGGCTGTAAACAAGGGTGGATTAAAGGTTGTAGGCCCATTATAGGATTAGATGGTAGTTTTTTAAAGGGCAAATATTGAGTGCTATTGAGAGGGATGAGAACAATCAAATATTCCCAATAGCATAGGCCATTGTTTCAATTGAAAACAAATTCAATTACGCATGGTTTTTAAGTGCTTGAAGTTTGATCTACCTCTCAGAGATGGAAAAAGGTATACAATCATTTTCGATATGTAGAAGGCCAGTCTTCATTAACTCAATCTGGTTTATATAGTAGCTTAATAAGTTTTTTTCATTTGGTTATTATACTAACTAACATGTTCAAGTTTATGGTTTATTGTATAGGATCTTGATATTGCAATACAAGATGAATTGCCTAATGTGTATCACAGATGTGTGCGAGGCATATATATGCTGCATGGGTAAAAAAATGGAGGGGAGATTATAAGCAGAGTGCTTTCTGGGCTTTTTCTAAGTCTAATTTCAAGGCTCAACTCACTAGTAACATGGCAAATATAGAAAAATTTGGTGTTGGAGCTGTGGATGATATGCTTCACTATCTTCTACATCAATGGTGCAAGGTCTTCTTCACTACTTAATCATGTTGTGATGTGGTCGACAACAACATGGCTGAAACCTTCAAAGGATGGATTATGGATGCGAGATTCAAGCCAATTATAACCATATTATATGATATTCGCAAGCAAGTAATGAGCAGGATTGTAAAGAAAAAAAGTTCAGTTGAAACTTGGATTGCAGGCATTTCCTTAAGAGCTTTGGAGAAGTTAGAAAAGAACAAGGTACTCTCTTACCAATGGTACAATAAGTTTAATGGTGAAGATGGATTTGAGATCTCAAATATATATAATGCTACAAATACACACACAATTCATCTTGGGAATAGAACTTGCACTTGCAAAGAATGGGATTTGACAGGAATCCCTTGTCAACATGCTCTTTCGCTATTCTAGGACTAGCTAAAGATCTTAAAACTTTTGTTGATCATTGGTATCACAAAGTAACTTACATTGAGGCATATTCTCATGTTTTACAACCAATGAGAGGGCGAGACATATGGGATAAAATAAGTTTTGAGGCAATCCTACCACCTACATTTAGGAAGCTTCCAGGCAGACCTAAGACTAAGAGAAAAGTTGATAAGGATGAGGTGAAAAAGGTTAGCAAATTGGCAAGAGTTGGTTTGCTTATGACTTGCAAACTTTGCAAGAGAACTAGACATAATATTAAGGGGTGTCCTAATAAGAACAAAGACAGTCAGGTCCGCCTCAAACAAACTGAAGTTACTTATATATATTACATATATATTCACTTGTTAACTGAACTTTACAACTTCATTGACACCTTGTTGACTGGTTTCAGCCTCAACTAAGAGGAAATCAAGGGAAATATCATCTCAAAAGGGCACTGACATACCTGAACATCAAATAGCTTCTTAGTCTGAATTAGAATTTGTAAATGACTACTACCAGAGCTCCAGAAAAAAAAAAAACAATCAAGTATATGATTTAACTTTAAAATCATTTAATAATGTTGTCAATGGTTGCTATTTTAGTAACTAAATTTGGTTTGTGTATGGTTTTATCAATGTTTATGTAATTGTAGAGGGAGTTGGTGCTCAAAAAATGGCTTCAGTTGGGTGTAATTTGGAAGGCAGCAGGCAGGCAGGGGGATCAAGTGGGTCATCTGGAGGGTTTGAAACTCTAACAACTGATGTAAGCAAGTCTACAAAATCTAACCATGCTCCATCAAGCAGCAGGTTTCGATCTGGGTTGAAGCAAAGAAGCAAGCTACCATCTTAGAAGACCTTTTGTAAGAGCAAAAGGATCAAGATTAAAACACCTTACGACCTCCAAAACATGCATGATTCAAAGTTATGTCAACAACCAAGCTTATTTTATTTTGTATTAGAATAGATAGAAACTAAAGTTCTATGTATTATTCCTGTGTTGGATAGCTATTCTTTCAAAGCTTAGGATGTTGTTATTTTGTTTTTACATCTTTTATTGCAAACATAGCTAAAAGCATAATTTGTATTACATATTTATCTAAGTTTTAGTTGTTATGTGTGCCATTTTGATAAGTCTGCAACAAGTGTTCTTTTATCTTGTTATGTGTTCAATTATAAGGGAATTAGTTTGATAACCATTTCAATTAATAATCAAAGTTTTTGAAACATTAAACAAGGATCTTTAACATTATTTAGCATCATATTTAACACAAAACAAACCCAATTAACAATATTAACCAGTCAGCTCTACTGGATTAACAAAATGTGAGCCAACTACTTAGCATCAATTTCATCTAGCAAAAAATAGCTACCACTAACACTCAGAAACTATTCATCACTTCAATAGTTTCACCACTAACAATCCTAAGACAACATAAAATGCAGCTCTATAAAAAATCATACTTCCATTCATGTGTTTTACTTCTTGCTTCACTTCTATCAGTTCTAAGTTCAATGTTGTGATTTCGTTCTTTATTTCATTAATGTGCTTGAGAAAAACCGAAGCCCTATAGTCATCTTCACAATTGACCTCAAATTATACAGGTGCATATTCAAGGCTCTGAGTTCATTGGCCATGATCATTGACCTCTCACTAAGTCATTTGTCATGCCACTTGAAGAACTCATAATGACTTCCCTGTCCATGATCATTAACCCCAATCCAAATAAAATTCATAACCATAAATTCAAAGCAAAAAATTCAAACCCTAATTTCATAATGCAAACTATTTTACCTCTTGAGGACACCTCCAAAACTTCCTTCCTAGGTTATTTTCAGTCCTTGATATCATTAATCGCGCACGATTTCCACAATGAAAATAGAGCACAACTTGCTAAAAAATTGTATGACCAAATTTGAGGTTCTGATTTTTCTCTCGGTTTCTTCCCATACCACTGCTCGCTCCTCCTCGACTGCTACTTCCTACTCCACTATTTGTCGCCATTGAAGAAAATGTCAAGAACAAAGAGAGCGACGCTGATGAACAAAGAGTTATAGTGTGAATGTGTTTTAACGAGTGAAATTAACGTGAGCTGAGAGTTATAGGTTGAAGAAACAACAATTAGTGAGTGAAAACCCAAAAATAACCCTAACTATTTGCCAACATAATTTTTCAAAAAGTCACATGTAAATATTTAGGATCGACATAGCATTTTTTAAATTAAAATATTCATCCAGTAACGTTGCTAATGGATTCTATCAAATTAGGGCTCAATAGGTTTCTTAATAAAAGCACGAGGGCTCAATAGAACAAAATAAAATGATAGGGGTTCTATAGAAAAAACTACTAAAGGATAGGGGTTTAAAGATGGATTTTGCCTATAATAAAATTAATATATGCATATATAAATTTTAATTTTTTCTTAAAAGGATAAATCCATTATGAGGCCTCTGAACTTTGACACTTCATTATATTGAGCCCCTTAATTTTTATTATGTTTTATTAGGCCCTCAATTTTTTATTTTCGTATAGATTAAGGACAAATTAGATTGAAGTAATGAAATTATGCAACAATTCAGGTTCGTTGTTGCTAAATATATTGTTATGAAAGGTTTAGAGATACGTTTTGTGAAAAATGAAAGAAAAAAAGATGAGGATAAGGTGCAAGGAAAAATATCCATGGAGGTTATATGTTTCAATTGGCAATTCTAATGACACATTTATTATTAAAACTTACCACCGACATCACAATTTTAATATAATAAATATAACTTATTTCACAATTTTATTATTTCAGTTTAATTTATCTTTAATCTATGCAAAAATAAAATATTGAGGGCTTAATAAAATATAATAAAACTTGAGGGGCTCAATAGAATAAAGTCTTAAAATTCAGGGGCTTTATAATGGGTTTATCCTTCTTAAAAAAAACTTAAACAATAAAAAGAAGAACCTTACCCCTATGTTTAGAAAGGGAGGAAAGATATGATAGAAAATAGAGATGAAAGTATGAAGAAAAATAATGTTATTTTTCTTTCTTTATTTTCTCCTCTTATATTTAGATTGAAGGAAAATAATATAGAAAAGAAAAAAAATAAATATATATTTTTTTATTGGATAGTTAAAATATATGTGATATATTTACTATTATACTTCGATGTTAAAATAATAAATATTTATTAAAAATCTTTTATTTTTTTATATACTTAGTAAAAATATAAAACTTATTAAATTAATCATTTTAAATTAA
>CATIWM010010887.1:0-10851 GCA_949671775.1 Mallotus repandus | reverse complement strand
GGTATTTGAATGAAATATGCAGATTATGTTGGTAAAAACTTGCAAAATTTTATTTTTTCAGACATATAGAACTTGAAAGTTCTAGTATTTTTAGGCTAGCAAACTTAACAAATACTTACTATAATAACAAAAAGTAAAATTAAAGATTGAAGTACAACAATGAGCTTCATTAAACAATTCATTAAAGTACATTAATGTGCCTAAAAAATAGCTTAATCATTGGCCTAAACTAAATTTAACTAACTTATACTAAAATTGAGTTGAACATATGCTTAAGTAGAAAGTACCAAAATAGAAGCTCATTCATGGAACATATTCAACATAAATACAAAGCAAACTAAGCAAAAAATACCCAAGTTGTTGCATCATTGATTTACAATGAAAGGTTTGACTAAAAGTTGATAATTTATATTCTCTAAATAGCTTTCCCTTTGTTGTCTTTAGGTGTGGGTTGACTCATTATACATCCTTGTAAAGCAATTAATCTTGTTGTAATAGAATTTTGACTTAATGGTAAATCCTGTCCAGTTTCTTCAATAGATTTAACATGTATTTAAGTTCTTCTTTGAATTGCTCTTCTTTCATGAAATTGCCTAGATGTGATTGCTACCTCTCCTTTGAATTTAAGGCCTAGTGGTTAAAACCCAACATCACTAGTTGATTCCCTTGTCATTTTAATGTTTCCATAGTTAATCACTTTGTTGGTTTTCAACCTTACATGTAAAATGACAATTGAAATGTAAAATTTAACATCACTTATGCTTTACCAATAATAGCTCACAAGTTAACATTACTTATGCATTCTTAAGTTAACATCATTTTCTTTTTCAATTGTTAACCCAGTTTTAAGGTTGGTGTACACACCATACCCTTCAATATTTCCTTTTTTCCTTGATGATGATGCAATTTTAGAGCAGGCCCTTTTACTTCTAATATTAGCACTTGCAATATTGCTACCCTTACTCCTCCCTCTACTACCCTTATTGTTGCCCATACTCCCCTTTTCCTTACCTTGGACAACACTTGCATTACTGTTACTACTACCCTTACTCCTCCCCCTCCTTGGCACATAACCTATATTTTGGCTTCCTATTTGCATTTAATATAGTATTTTATAACATAAACAAAGTTTCACACCATTTGCATTAGCATTTCTTCTCATAGGGAGAAGTAACAAACTTGAGATTGATGTTCAACATGTGTAGTAGTATTATCTGTTGTTGTATTCCTAATTAATGCAACATTAATAGCTTCAGCAAATCAATAATATCCTATTTCCATAACATCACATCTCTAATTGATAACTTGATTTTGGAACCTCTGAGTCCTGCTGTCAAGCGATCAACAGAGAAGCAAGGTGAGATGTAGGGTTTCCCCCATAAACCCTCCAATGCTTAAGTCAAAGAGAGATTAGAGGGATAATTTAGAGAGAGAGAGAGAGAGCAATAAGCTAAAAGAATAGAATGAATAGTTAAGGGAGAAGTGAGGAGTATTTATAGGGAGTATAATGCTCAAACCTGAGAGGAATATGACTCCTCTTCTATGTAGGACTTGTTCCTATTTAAGAAGTTTTCCTTCTTGATCCGGGATTCTTCTTGATAAGGAACTCCTTTTCCTACTTGACTTGGACATCCTTGTTCTACAAGTAATCTTGTATTTAGGAAAATAAAGTATCAATTAAATAGGAATTTACTTGAGGGGTATCAAGAGTCCCCCCCGCAAGTCTGGTTGGATATTTATGTCTGAGATTTCTGGAGTTTAATATATATGGTGATGATAACTCAGAGTAAAGAGTTCTGTTGGAGAGATTGAGGATCACATGTTGATGCCGAAAGGTGAGCTGAGGTGGCCAGCCTCAGTCATTGTTGGTTGAGATGCTCGGTATCGAGTCTTCAAATTTTGAATGTCTGAGTGAAATAAAGAGATGCCAACTGGACTTATACATATGCTCGGTGTTAATACACGTTCCGAGGGATTAACCCACCAGTGTTATTGTAACATGTAGAATGGGACCAACTAGTGCTGGGGTTTAATGCTTGACATCCCGAGGGAGTAATCCACCAATGTTATAGTAAAATGCAAAATGGGACTAGCTAATGCTGGAGTTTTGATGCCTCAATGCTGAAGAGCGACATTAGGGTGCTAGTTTCCATATATACTAGACTTTGTGAGATCGCTCGGTGTAATATAGCGACCTGAGGATGCGAGTTTCCATATATACTCTACTTTGTGAGATCGCTCAATGCAATATAGTGACCCGAGGATGCGAGTTTCCATATATACTCAACTTTGTGAGATGCTTGGTGTAATATAGCGATCTGTGATCTGGGAGAGCTGGCAGTGAGATGCTCGATTTGTATGTTTCACGCCTTTTGAGATGCTTTTTGAATTTTGAATTTGTGTAATTGTCGTGTATGTTCATTTTTTCAAAGATGAGACGTTTTAGTACGTCGTGCCATTAAAGAGTCGCGTCAGTTGAAAGGATAACTGTATTGACAACTATGCTGGTAATGAGTGTTTATGGCAGGGATATATTGGTCGATTTACCCTTAGGAGATGTCTTTTTAGTAATATGCCCTAAGGGTGTTTAATGTCCTTCTGGATTCTTCTTTTGCTTTATAAATAGCTAAGTTTATTGCAGAGAGAAGCCCTTACTATGTATCCTTATTCATTTTGCTTCTTTCACTATCTTCTGCTCTCTCGTCTGCCTTTTGGTACCATTTGCTGTTAGGATTTGTCAAATTATCACGTGAATGCTCTTTTATTCTTATTAGTACTGTTTTCTTCTTCTTCTTATTTTTTAATGGCTCCACGGGAATAAGTGAAATCAGACATATTCGAGTTGAGGGTAGATGAGAGTATGTTGGTGTGGTATAGGTGAAGATATAGTATTCCAAATGATTTTTTGTTGCACACTGTTAGGGTAGGTTTTTGGGGCTTATGAACCTTTTACAGATATGGTGAGGATGGTGGTGTATGCGGACCAGTAAGAAGGTGGTCTACGATTTCCAATGGACCCATTTGTTAATGTTTTTTTAAATAGGTTTAATACTAGGGTACATAGAGCTTACACACAGAGAGAATATGGAATCCGACATAGAGATGTTTTGGTTCATGTATAGTTTAAATAAGAAGAAGGTGGAACTGACCTTCTTACTGTTAGCTACTCCAAATAATAGTATTTTTGTCAAGCTTCTAGATTTGCAGAAGTCCTGGAGGCACAGATTTTTTATAGTTGAACATCCCTCAAATTTTATTAATATCCGACGGATGTGGGTAGACGAATGCCATAAAGTGAGGTGCCTACCCAATCTACCTGAGGAAGACAAATAGTTGGTGCGCTGGCTGTACGAAGAAAGCATAACTAAGGGCACGTCTACCGAGAATTACTCTTGTCGATATATTTGACGAGTTTATTCTGGAGATAGGACTGTAGTTGGTAATCTCTGAGCTTTCGAAGGTATATTCTGACTTTGTTATTTCGTTGTATTTTGTAGATGGCTGATTATTTCACTTTTGCGGACGGAATGAACATTGTAGATGACGAGCATTCAGAGTTACTCGGATTAGATCTAGATGTCACAGACTTGACCAAGGAGGAGGGTGATCATGATGTTCATTTTAATCCACTTTCCACGACTATTGAAGTGTCTACTGAAATCACTGAAGTGTTGAGAAAATGTACTTGGGCACCAAGTCTGGAAGAAGAGGAGCTGATAGAGGGAAGCAGGCTATTCATCAAACGTCTGCGGATCCCTGGATGTCCAGACATGAGGAAATTTATCCTCCAAAAGATGAATCCTCCGAGTATTCAAAATGCTCAAGTTCGAGACCAATATACTGAGTCTTTGCATCTTCCGAAGGATATATTACTGTGGATAGATCTATAGAGGGATGAGCTGCCCAATGCTCTGATTTTACAGACACTGGAGGTACCTGTTTGAACTTTTAAATTTGCATTTATTTTTTAGTTTTTGAGACTTGATGCTTTCTAGACTTGATACTTTCTTTTCTCAGCTGGTGCAAGGGTGGTTGCTATGGAAGGACAACTAATTCTTCTTAAAGAGTAAAAATAGCTTGAAGGAAGAAAGACTTTCTAACATCGAGCTAGAATATGAGAAGAAGCTCGATTCAACAAAGCGTGGTCTGGAGATTGTAGAGACAGAGCAGGCGAAGGGGAAATCCAAAGTTGAGTCTTGCCGGTAAAAAATTAAAGATTTCGAGCACACCCAGGCCTAGCTGACCAAAAGAATTGAAGGGCAGGATGCCAACTTGGATGCTCTAAAGAAAAATCTAGCTGAGAAGGATGCCTGAAAGGAAGATTTAAAGTCTTATCGGGAAATGGTAACTGGATTTCTCAAAGCTTATAAATCTGAGTCCAGGAGGGTACTGCTTGCTCAGCATGGAGATCTGGATTTCTCTGAACTGGAGAAGATAATGCCTAATGACCTGGCAAGGCTGACTTCTAAGGCAGAGGCTACAAAGAAGTCTTCTTTAAAGCAACAAAAAGACTTAAAGTCTACGGGAAAGAAAGTTACTACTGCTAAGGGGGCAACTTTTGAACAGCCGAATGAGCCTAAGGTTGCTGGAAAGCAACTATCTGCTGCTGTTAAAACAACTGAAAATCAACTTTTTGAGGAACCAAGTTCAGTTTCTGGTGATGTCATATTGCCCCAAGAGTCTGGGGCTAATTTGAATGTTGAATAATTTCCTTCTTTTCCTTGTCTCTTTTTTTTGAATGTATAATTGCTTTTGAGAATTAATGGAAAGAGTACTTTTATTTCTTTATTTCTTTATTTAAGTACAATTTCTCTATTGGTAATATTTTCTCAAACTGTTTGAGTTCCAATATCTGGGCAATTCTTTACCCTGTAAATTTTGTATTTTGTACGCGCCCTTAGTAGTTTTTTCTATGATCTGATAAGGGCTTTCCCAAGTAGGTCTGAGTTTGCCTATTCTAGAATTGCCTTTACTTATTCTAGATCACCGACTTTGAACTGCTTTGGCTTGACATGTTTATTGTGATATCCAATAGGTCTTAATTTATAGGCTTCTGAGATAATGGATGCTCATTCTCTTCTTTCTTCCAGTAAGTCTAAACATATCCAAGCATTAATATTGTTGACCTCCGGGTATAATTCTCCTGTTACTCGGTAGCTTAATGACCCGATATCTACAGGGATCACTACTTCCATTCCGTAGGTTATTTTAAAAGGTGTTTCTTCAGTTGAATTGCTAGGTGTTGTTCTATATGCCCAAATAACATTATTGAGCTCATCAACCCAGTTCCCTTTCTTTTCATCCAGCCTTTTCTTTAATCCTTGCATGATGATTCTGTTAGTAACTTCCGTTTAGCCTTTCGTCTAGGCATGAGCTATTGAGGTGAACCTGACCTTAACGCCCAAGTCTGAGCAGAATATCTAAAATTTGTCATTGTCGAACTACTTTCCGTTATCTATGATTAAAGTATGCGGTATTCTAAACTTGTAAATTATTTCCTTCCAAAAGAAGTGTTGTATCCAGGCCTCTGTAATGGTTGGAACCGCTTCAGCCTCTACCCACTTGGTAAAATGGTCAATAGCTATGATTAAAAATTTCTTTTGTGATGTTAAGACTCGGAAGGGTCCTATAATGTCCATCCCCCAAACAGCGAAGGGCCACGGGCTTCCAATGGGATGATGGATGGTGGATGATTTGTGATTCAGCCGAGCAAACTGCTGACATTTGGAACATTTTTGGATAAGTTATAGTGCATCTTGGGACAAAGTTGGCCAATAGTATCCTTAGAGTAATGCTTTTCTGACTAACAAGCTTTGGGCTTCATGAGCTCCACATATTCCGTTATGGATTTCTTTGAACACATAATTGCTTTCTTCTGGATAAACACATTTTGACCATGGGTGAGACAAAGATCTTTTACAAAGTTCGCCTTTATTCATGGAGTAATGTGCAGCTTTGAGTCTCAGCTTCTGAGCTTTAAATTTGTCTTGAGGTAAGGTGCCATGGTTTAAGTATTTGATGATTGGCTTCATCCATTCCACCACATCCTTAGTGTTCATAATTTCCACCTCTTCAATGCTTGGCTTAGTTAGTTCCTTGGTTAGCTCGAGCTTGTTGAAGGTTTGATCATTTGTTGATGCCAATTTTGCTTATAGATCTGCTTCCGTGTTCTCGCTCCTAGGAATCTGCAGTATTTCCCATTGCCCCCCTTCTTGTTCAAGCTTCTTTAGGAGCTGTCTTGCTTTTTGATGTATTTGACCATACTTGACTCTTTGACCTGGCACGTCCCTTTGATGGTTGACCACTAATTAAGAGTCAGAGTAGATTTTGAGATTTTCGGTCCTCACCTCGATGGCTAACTTAAGTCCTGTAGTTAATGCTTCGTACTCAACTGCGTTATTCATGCTCAGCTGCGTTATTCATGGCATTGTACTTGATCTTGACTGTATATTTTATTCTAACCTTGGTCCCATGAGAATAATCCCAACTCCAAATCCCTGAGCCTCAAATGCTCCGTTAATGTACAGCTTCCACTTCGGGTAAGGTACTAAAGCTGTTTCTTCTACTGTCATCTCCTTGACGAAGTTTGCCAGTGCCTGAGCTTTTATCTGGTGGCGAGGCTCGTAACTAATATCAAACTCACTTAGCCAAACGGACCACTGGACCAATCTTCCTGACGTTTCGGGCCTTTGAAGGATTTTTTACAAGGGGAATTTGGTTCTGACTATGATTGGGTGAGCTTGGAAATATTGTCTGAGCTTTTTAGATGTATAGACAACCATCATGGCAAGTTTGTCCAAGTTGGGATACCAGACTTTCGAGCCTCTGAGGATTTTGCTGACATTGTAAATTGGGTTTTGCTAGCTTCCTTCTTCTTGAACTAATACTGCGGCAATGGATTCGTATCCAATGAAGAGATAGAAATATAAAAACTCATTTGGAATTGGTCTGCGGAGCAATGGAGGTGATGATAAAAACTTTTTGATCTCTTCAAATGCAACCTGACATTCATCATTCCACTCAAATTTTTTGGAGTTTTGCAGAGCTTGGAATAAGGGTAAACATTTTTTGGCTAAGCATGAAATAAACCTTCCAAGAGCTGTTATCTTGAAATTAAGTTTTTGAAGTTCATTCAGTGTCTTAGGAGTTTTCATGTTTAGAATAGTGTCCATCTTTTCTAGATTTGCCTCTATCCTTTTGTGTGAAATCATGAAGCCCAAGAACTTTCCAGCTTTTACTCCAAAGACACATTTATCTGAGTTAAGCTTGATCTGGTATTGATCGAGAGTATCGAGAATTTATTTAAGGTCCTCGACATGTTTTTCTGCATTCTGGCTCTTGACGATAATATCATCTACATATACGTCCATATTCTTCCCAATTTGACTTTGGAAGACATGATTCATCAGCCTTTAATATGTTTCCCCGACGTTCTTCAGACCAAAAGGCATGACTTTGTAGCAATAAAGACCCTCATGTGTAATGAAGGATGTCTTCTCTTGGTCTTCCTCTTTTATTAGGATCTGGTGGTATCCTTGGGTGGCATCAATAAAGCTATACAAGTTGTGGCAGGCTGTTGAATCTACTAACTGATCAATCATTGGTAAGGGGTAGCTATCTTTAGGGCATGCCTTATTTAAGTCTGTGTAGTCGACACACATTCTGTATTTCCCATTGGCTTTCTTGACTAATACCACATTAGCTACTCACTCTAGATGTTTGACTTCTCTGATAAATTTGGCATCTAATAGCTTCTTGGTTTCCTCAACGATTACCTTTTATCTCTCATAGGCGAACTTCCTCTTTTTTTGAACCACGGGTCTGGCTCCCACTTGAATGTTTAGGCTATGAGACGCGATCCTAGGATCTACTCCTACAATATTGAACGCTTGTAAGGCAAAGTTGTTTGAATGCTCACATTAAAATTTACTAATCTCTTTGCTGATGTGCTCGTCAAGTTCACTATCGATTCTGACTGTCTTGCCTTCAGCTATTTGTAGAGTCTGGACTTGATCAACGGGTTCTAGGTTTGCTCCCTGCTTTTCTTCCATAGCTTCCAAAGGGAATGCTTCCATTTGTGGTTTTACTACCATTTGATAGCATTGTTTGGCCATCTACTGATCTCCGCATACTCGGTCTTTTAAAGGAATTTTCATAATTAGCCGCCTGATGTTTGTGGCAGCATCAATCTCATACAGAATAGGCTGTCCGATGATCCTATTATAGGTAAGTGGGATATCTACCACATTGAACAAAGATCTAATTGCTTTCATATCTCTGGTGTCCCAGTTTCCAAATTCCACTTCTATTTCCACTACTCTTACTGACTTGGTTGTTCCTCCATAAAAGCTGGTGATCAAATTATTAATCATTTTTAAATCAGTGATTGAACCTCCCATGGCCTTATAGGCATTCTGTGAGAGTGCATTGACAGCGCTACCTTCATCTATTAAAAGTTTCTTCACCAGATAATTTTAGATGTATGAACTCATGACTAGGGCATCATTATGGGGATGTTAGACATGTTCCCCATCGTCAGATCCAAATGTGATAGTCAACCTTTGTTTAGGTACTCAGTATTCTTCCCTCCGTGATCTCTTCATCCTTTTTTCGATTGGTATTTTATCTCTGACAATCATGTTAATAACTCTAGCTACTTCCGTACGAGGTTTCTTTGTATCTGGGGAATCCTCAGCTCGATCACTCGGATCTCGAGTTCTTATAAATCTCCCTACCTTTCCATTTTTGATTAATTGTTTGATCGAACGTGCAAGGTCTCGGTATGCATCTGTTTCATGCCTGAAACCTTGATGGTATTAGCAGCACTTATTTCCATCCAGTGCTCCTCTTCTTGGAGGGGTTAATTTCCTAGCTGGAGTTATGCCTACTCCATTTTCTCTAATCCACATGAGAATTCTTGATCTGGAAGCATTTAGGGGTGTAAATCCCCCAGTTTCTCTTTTGAACCCTTCTATTGGGTTCCTGTAATTATTTTAGGGAGCTGGATGTCTTCTTTGATCAGTCATTTCATTCATTTTAAAAGGTAGCTTTTCATCATCCCTTTGGAACCTTCTGTCGTCATCCATCTTGATTGGTTTGGTAGCCATAGACATGACCTTTGAGAAGGTACGTGGCTCTTTTATCAAGATCTTGTCTTTGAGCTTTCCCAATCGAGTTCCATTCTTTAGTGCCTCGATAGCCACTTCACCACTTATGTTCTTAATTTGCATAGCCACCTTGTTAAATATGTCCAAGTAGCTTCTTAATGATTCATTGATTTCCTGCCTGCATGTCCAGAGATCATTTATGCTTTTGGCAGGAGGAACATTAGTGATAAATCATGTTCTAAACTTCTTGACCAACTCTTCAATAGATGATATAGAATTATTTGAAAGTTGGTAAAACCACCTTTGGGCAATTTTGGTGAGCGTGCTAGGGAAGACCCGGCATAGAATCCCATTATTAACATTCTGGAGCATCATTTTCATTATGAATGTTGACACATAGTTGACTGGATCTCTGGTGCCATCATACTATTCCAGTTGAGGCAATTTGAACTTGGATAGGATCTCCGTCTTATTGATTTTACTCGTAAAAGGCGTTGTTCCTTCCAACACGTACTCATCTTCCTTTCTTTGTCCTGTCCAGGCCTTCTAAATTATTTGTTCCACTTTATAGGCTATCTGGGAGTCATCTAACATTGGGTGGCTTGTATTAGACTCTCCTTCCAGATCTTGCCGAGCTTCTTTATCTCGCCCGTAAGCACTTTGGGTAGCTATGGGTGGCAAGTTCATATTATTTTCTACATTATCTGCTCTAGGTTTATTATTTTGAATAAGGGCATTCAATTGCTGTTGCATG
Organism: Mallotus repandus; assembly: GCA_949671775.1. Taxonomy (NCBI): domain Eukaryota; kingdom Viridiplantae; phylum Streptophyta; class Magnoliopsida; order Malpighiales; family Euphorbiaceae; genus Mallotus; species Mallotus repandus. The sequence goes on along the minus strand of CATIWM010010887.1, from coordinate 990 downwards.
AGAGCCATCTGAGCTTGAATGCTATGGATCATCGCTTATCTATTCATCGGAGGCAAATTGAACATCTGGGTTACTGTGTTTAGGTCTGGTGTGTTTGTTATGGGGGTTCCTGGAAGGCTTGGGAAGGGCATTGAAGGAATAGGTTGGCTAACATGATGCATAGGAGCATAATAGGGAAAGCCCGTACCTGGGGTCACCCAACCTTGGGTGACTCTGGATGACAAGTGTGTATTAAGAGGGATTGGAGATGAAGGCCCTACATGATGAATGAGAGCTAGATCGATAGGTAAAATAGGAGCGGATAGATTAATAGGAGACACATGGGCTGATGGATTGATGGGAGCGTCTGCAGCTGATCCTGGGGGATTGATTTGAGTATCCATGGCTAGTGGGCTAGACGTCATGATGTGAACTTTGTTTTAGTTCAGTAAACGATAATGGCTTTTAACTCAAGAGGTTTCCCACAGACAGCACCACTTGATAATTTGATTCTGGAACCTTCGAGTCCTGCGGTCAAGCGATCAACAAAGAAGCATGGTAAGATATGGGGTTTCCCCCACAAACCCTTCGATGCTTAAGTAAGAGAGAGATTAGAGGGATAATTTAAAGAGAGAGAGAGAGAGAGAGAGAGCAATAAGCTAAAGGAATAGAATGAATAGTTAAGGGAGAAGTGAGGAGTATTTATAGGGAGTATATTGCTCAAACCTAAGAGGAATAGGATTCCTCCTCTATGTAGGACTTGTTCCTATTTAAGGAGTTTTCCTTTTTGATCTGGGATTCTTCCTGATAAGGAACTCCTTTTCCTACTTGACTTGGACATCCTTGTTCTGCAAGTAATCTTTTATTTAAGAAAATAAAGTATCAATTAAATAGGAATTTACTTGAGGGGTATCACTAATTAACAATTTTGCACATAATATATAAATGAACAAACCATAAAATATTTAGCAACTTAACCTGATTAGCATGTACTTGCTTCTGTTGACATCC
>CATIWM010010851.1:0-11839 GCA_949671775.1 Mallotus repandus | reverse complement strand
AAAAATAAATAAAAACAGTATAAAACAAAAAAATTGCAAAAAAATAAATAAAAATTTTTAAAAAAAGTATAAAGTAAAAAAAAAGGTTAAAAAATCAGTAAAAAGGAAAAAATGTTAAAAAAAACCGTAAAAATAAGGGCAACAACAGAAATAAGTCATATTTGAAAGAAAAAAGTTAGAAAAAATAGTTTTTGAAGTTAAATTTTTTTTTGGCATAACCCTTAATTTTTCCCCTGCAGTTTTATTTTGTTTCGAATTTCCTCCCTGTACTTTTATTTATCTACATTGAGTTCATACACTATTATTTTGGAATACATTGAGTCCTTAATAGACAAATAAAAGTGCGAGGGAAAATTCAGACCAAAATAAAAGTGCAGGGGGGTAAAATAGGGGTTATAGCTTCTATTTTCTTTTTGTTAGGGATAACATTACCATTAATTTTATAAAATATTATATTATTTTTCAATTAAATCCTATAAAAAAAATTTTACAATCAAATTCTATAAATTTTAATTAATATTTTTTATATGAATAAACTTTTTATATTCGGATAAATTCAATTAGTTTTGTGAACATTATAATTTATGTTATATTTTAAATAAATTTTAAACTCATTGTATTTCAATTAGACAATTAAAAAATATTTCTTTAAATTAGGCTATTTTACAATAAATATTTGAAGAAAAATATATTTTAATTAATAACTTTATTTGTATTATAAAATATAATTAATTTAAGATAAAATAGAAAATTTTGTTATATTTTATCTTAAATTAATTATATTTTGTTATAACAATTAAAATTATAATGAAAATATGTTAACTTATTTTATTGTTCATATATTTATTATAAAATAGCCTAACATAAAAAAAAATTATTTTTAAAAATTTTTTTAATTTAAATTTTATACTTGAATAATTTTTTAAAAAAATTTAACACAAATTATAATACTAATAAAATTAAATGATTTTTATCCTTATAAAAAATATTTTTTCATTTATGATATATTAATTAAAATTATATATTTAAAAATAATTAAAAAAATACTTAATTAGTTTTATTTATCATTGTTGATGTAACTAATAATTTAATTAAAATTTACAAAATTTGATTGGAAATTTTTTTTATAGAATTTAATTGAAAAATAATATAATAATGCAAAATACTAATTTTTTCTGTACACTTTTTATTTTATTTTGGATTTTTCCCTTAAGAACCTAATGTATGCTAAAATAATAGTGTGAGGATTTAATGTATGTCAAAATAATAGTGTGAAAACTTAATGTATATCAAAATAATAGTGCATGAAAAAAATTCAAAATAAAATAAAAGTACAGGAAAAAAATTTGTGTTTTGCCAAGTAAAAATAGCTCATGTTTGGTGTGTTATTTTTCCCTTTTCGTGGACGTGGACGCACAATAAAGATAATTAGGGACTAGTATATAGTTTTACTGTTTCACCACGGCCGCGGGTGTGAAGGAACAGATGCCCTAAGGCTGGCCACTCTTCAGGATAAGGCAACATGCACAACAACAGTAGAGAATAGGTTGTGTAGAGATAGGGCATGGGCAAGGCTAGCCGATTTGCACCATCATCACATGCCTACTACTTGGTAACCTGGCGTAAGCTAACCATTGCTTTTCTTTAAACAGGTGCCTCGTGGTCGTGGTAGTATGTGCAATCGGCTGGTTAAGTGAATTGACATGGAACTTTCGCCGTCTGTAACAAATTTAACTGTTTGGTGAAAAATCTCCTCAAATTAACATTTTTTCTTTTTAACTTTCAAAATTAAATTGGTTTAATTTTCTATTAATCAAATTGTTGAAAAATTATATACACTGGGAGGTTAAAATCTAAAATCTCAAATATGTATATTAAAATTTTTTTTAATTAAATGATAAGATTGTGAATTAAATTTATTAATTTTTTTTGTCTGATTTGATTGCTATTTGCCTTTCTTTAAAAAAAAAAAAGATTGCATTGGCCATTGTATTGTTCAACCATATGAGTAACCTGAATTCCAATTTATAATTTATATCATATACGATCCACTTAAACATGAATAAATTTTTATTTTTTCTCAATAGAAAATCAAAACAATTATTAATTTTAAGTTCATTTTTATATTTTAAAAAAGTGCGGCAATATCAAATTAAACTTGTAATAAATCAATACTTAACATTATCTATTCACTTTTTAATTCACCAAATCCCTATAAGAGTTATTGTAAAAATTATATATATATATATATATATATATTTCTTCAATGTATTATATTCCATCTATACTGCACTAAGACGGTGAGAAGCGGATATATAGATACAGCAGAATGATTTTTAATTAATGTGTTTATCTTTTAAATTAAAGTATTTAAATAGTATAAATAAAAAAATAAAAATATATATATAAAAAAAAATTTATTAATTGAAATATCCATACAATACAGTAATTCATTAATAAAATACCACAGCTAGATAGTTGGTTTTTTCTGCACCTTAGTTAACATATAAATCCTTTCTATATATATTTCAATAATCTGATTAAAATATATTTATCCTGATTAATGACATGTCTGCATAGAGTAACAGCAGATCACCAGTAAATACAATAAACAGTACAAAAGTTCCCAGTACTTTTGCTATTGAATACTGAACGCACTGGAGTTACAACTTCAAAGGTGATGGTCCTTTTTTTTACCTTTTTTTTTTTCGAAAGCTCATTATTTGTCTTCTATCATGGTCATACATATATGTTTGAGTACATTGGAACTCTTTCCCATACAAAAAGTACTTATAAAAAGGATATTTAGCAGATAATTGAAAATCAAAAGGGCCCAAGTATTCATTAATTTATTTGATTAAATGAAAAATAAAAGAATTACGCTAAGAAAAATAATTGAGGGATACTTAATTTTTCTTTTTCTTTTTTTAGGAATTGGAGAACTTAAGAAGTGTAATAACTTGAAGTAAAAATGTTATCAATTTTTCTTTTCAACAGAAATTCAGGGATAAAATTATGTATTAGCCTTTAGTTTTTTTTAATTAATTGGAAAGGTCATATAATTTAGATATAGATAGATTATACAACAAGTAGCAACAATTTAAAAAAAAAAAAAAGGTAAGTGTTTCCTTTTAAAATTAAAAGGAAATAAATTTTATAAATAAACGATAATAGAATTTGAACCTTACATTTTAAAATACCTTTTAAGAGGAGTAAGCAACTTGATTACTTCAAAATTTTTGCATCTACTCATCCCTACATATCAAAATTGTGACGTTTTATTTTTTTACTGAAACAATATATTTTAATATCAATGTTTTTTGGTATTTTATTTCAATTTATGTTATATATAATTAAACTATATATATATACACACACAATTATAAAAAATCTTCACTCATTATTATTTGAAAATTAGATATTTAAGTCATTTATTATTAAAAAATAAATTAAAGTAATTAAAATGTAATTCTAATTTAATTAAAAGCGTATTTCCTATTTTAATTAGGTTAACTTCTATTTTATCTCTACAAAAATTAAATTAATTAAAATGTAATTCTAATATAAATGAAAGTATATATCCATTTTAATTAGGTTATCTCTAATAAAAATTAAATTAATTAAAATTTAGTTGTAATCTTGTTAAAAATATATATTGTTCTATTTTAATTAAGACTACTTCTATTTTATTTAATATAAATCAAATTAGATAATATAATTTTATAAGTCTTATGAAATTAAGTTTACGAAGAAAATAATTGTAATTCAAAATTAACAAATTTTACAAAATAATTAATTATGAAAAAAATATTAACGTAAAAAATGCTGAAAGATTATTGTATAATTGCTTAAATAGAAAATTTACAAAGAACATTATAAATTATTATATTATATCTCTATTAAGTTTATAAAATTAAATTATTATTTAGATAAAATATTGAAAGATTGTTGTCTAATTGTTTCAATAGAAAACTCATTAAAATTATAATAAATTACTATGTTATAATGTAACTCTACTGGAATTAAAAAATTAGATTATCATATAAATAAAATAATGCTCTTATTATTTTTAAAAAATTATTATATTAAAGTTTATTAAGTCAAAAATTAAAATTAAGTTGATTAAAATCTTTGATTTGTCTTGTATTTATAACCAAAAAATAGAGCATATAATTTGTTTGAAAGTAGTTTTTTTTATATAAAAAAGTAGTATAATTATTATTTTTTAGATATTTTTATTAAAATTAATAAAAAATTTAAAATTTAAAATTAAATTAATTATTTTTATTATTTAATTATTAGCTGAAGTTAAAAAAACCACATAAAATTACTTTTAACTAAATAAAAGTATTAATGCTAGAAATATTAAAAGAATCATTTTTCAAATAAAAAATTTACTAAAAATGTAATAAATAATAAGTTTAATGAGGTTATAATATATTGTTATAAAAATATATAATATTTTATAATTTCAAAATAATTATTAAAAAAATAACTAATGATTTATGATTGACTATAACCATAATTTTTTTTATAAAAAATTAATTTTAGAGTTGAGAAAAATATTAATTATAAAAAAATATAAAGAAATATTGTATAATTATTTAAATAAAATATTTTTTGAACTCACAATAAATTATAACTATGTTAAGTTTATAATATTAAATTTTTATATAAATAGTGTTATTTTTAAAAATTTTATTTAGATAGATAATAATAATAATAATAATAATAATATTAAAATATATATTTAATAATTTATATACTATTATAAATCTAAAAAAGTTATTGCTGCATGTGAGAAGTGCATAGTTATTTAGTAAATATAAATATATAATAATTTATTACTATTTTGAATTTCTTATTTTCAGAATGTTTATCTAATAATTACTCAATCATGTTTCTTAAATATATAAATTTTGATACAGTTTAATTATTGGTCATTTATAATTTATAAGCATATCATAAATCATTGGACTAATGAGGGTAACATTATTCTCATAAATCCAAAATTTTTATTTTTATTTTTTTAATAATAAACTTATATAAACTAAATTTTACTAAATAATATAAAATAATTCCATTTTTTTAAATTAATAATAATAAAAATTAAATTATATATTAATTAAAAATAAATTACCATTTAACTAATTCTTAACCGCCATTCCCATTGTTTTTTAAATTTTTTTAAGCTTTCTTCTGTGTTCTTTATTACACCGCGCAAAACAACCAAAGTAAACCCAGAATGATCGAGAACACAAAACACACGCACCTATAAAAGAACACATCGATCGATCTCATTGAACGAAAATAAATGCTACCCATCTATCCAACACGTGCCTAAACACCTGTCCAATTTTCCCTCTTTTTAAGTAACTTCACTTCTTCTTCTCCATGCACTTCTCTTTTAGCTCACTCCCCAATATTTTCATCACACATTTTTCAAGAAAAAAAAAATTATGCACAGCTAATTCATTGAGCTTCGATGGCTGACCGTCCAGAACAACAACAACAATTTACAGCTTCACGGGTTTTAGCAGTGGTTGCCCTTTTGCTTGTCAGTGGCACTCTCTTCTTCGTTAGCGGTATAACTCTGATGGGTACAATTATTGTGTTAGCTGTTACTACCCCACTTTTCGTAATATTTAGCCCAGTTCTAGTCCCAGCAGCTTTTGGCACTGGCTTGGCTATGTTAGGGTTTTTGACCTCAGGTGCTTTAGGTATCACTGCACTCTCTTCCGTGTATTGGCTTCTCAACTACTTGCGCAAGATGAGGGGCTCTTTGCCACGGCAGATGAAACATGCAACGCGGCGGGCACAGAGGACAACGGCTTAATCATGCCACAAGGCGAGAGAGAGAGAGACAGAGATGGGCCAGATGGTTCAGAGTAAGGCCCAATAAGTTACTAAAGTCTAAAGGACAATAAATGAAGACACATACATAAGTTTGTTCCTTGCAGCAAAGATGTTGCCATGTTGTACGTATGTGGCAATGGCTTCGAGTTGGATGAATGGCACATGTTAAAAACAAAAAGGGACTTGTGCAAAGACTAAGAAAAATTTCCAATTGGCTGTTTTTGTTTATGCGTATCCCTTTGGTGCAAGCTTGTTTATTTTATTTTATTATTAAATAAATATGAGTTTTAGTTTATTCAACTTTTTGCAATATTGTTCCTTTGAATTGAGTCCGAGTTATCACTATATTAGTGCCATATTATATGAGAAAAACACTACATCAATGTTTTATGGATAATTTTGATGATGTTAATATAAAATATTTAAAATAACTAATAGCAAAAATCATATATCTTAATTTATCATAAAAATTATATATTAAAAATTATTACAATATGAAATCAGAAGTACCTTTTTAAAAAAATATTAATCCCTTATTTATTTAAGAACAAATGAACATTTAAGTACGGCCAAAAAAATGAGCATTTAAGTCAATTATTAGAAAGTAATTTTGAAGCCTAAAACCCAAAATGTAGCCGTATTGGACCCAGAAAAAGGCTGGATGTTGGACGGCCTTGCTCCGAGGCCCCCCCAACTATAGCCGGCCACCTCTTGTATATTTGTCGAGCACAATTGTCTCTTCTCAATACCAGGACAGGCTTTTGTGTTTTGTAGTCTCATGCGTTGTTCAATGAAATGGACGTGGATTAACATAAGCCGAAGAGTACCAGAATAGTTCCAAATTTCATCCAAAAATTATTTACGTCGACAGTGATTCCAGGAAAAGCAGTTTCAAGAAACGGTAAACAGTGCCCATGTCTCGACTCCCGAATTTTTCTTGCTTCTGGCCCTTTTCAGGGCCTGTAATATTGACAGACAGCAGATTTATTCGATGGAAAATTCTGCTCATTATATGATATCTTTGAAAGATACTAGACGCAATATATCATATGCTGGCAACAGGGCTGCAGCTAAATCCCTGAGCTTGTTTCAATCTACAGAGTATCAGTTAGATGATTAATGAAGGACACCCTGTTGGCCGCCAAGCTCATTATTGCATGTTCAATCACTCTCTCCCCAGAAACAAAAAAAAGGTTGATGCGTATACCATTGGGTGCTTTGCTTCTGAAAAGAATGGCGGGTCTGTTATAGAGTACCTGTGCCTGAGGCTCTGAGCTCCGGAATTTTACTGTTCTTGGCATTTATATATAACATTTACAACAAGGTGAGAACCAATAACCATAAAATGTCAGTTCTCCATCATGGTTATACACAAAAGGATGAATCTTTCTCTGGCATGTTTTGTGTACTGCAACAAGAAATGCTCATTTCAATTGGAAAAGAGATGATTAAACTGTTCATTAGATAGGGATATATCATGCTTTATTATTGTATGGGACCATTCTCATAACTTACCAAACCAAATGATCAGTCTGTGTAAACTGCAACTGCTGTTAAAAGCTAAAATCCTTAGCCTAATCCCTGCAGACATCTAATAATTTATCTAGGCATATGTAGTTCTCCCATTTCTTTACAAATAAATACCTACAAAAATGCTTACGCTGCAAAGGACCCAACGCCTACATGGATGCAAAAAAGAAATCTACAATATTTATTATTAATTGTTGGAAATAAAGATAGAATATACATATAGTCCACTCATGAAGTTCCATGTACATTGAGACAGTCCTGCATATAGAGAGTACAGACAAAGCAGGATCTGAGATAAGCATTTTCTGCTCGTATAATTTGAGAAAAATGAACAAACTAGCTAGTGACATTGGTGAAGGGTGTGTGTTTGCAAGGATGGCATCTCTGTTTGTAATGTAATGTTCAAATATTGATCCTTTTATTTGATCAATCAGGACAATAAGATGCTGCCAACTCTTTTAACACGTCTGAATTATTTAAGTATTAGTGGTGAAAGATCGTCTGCCTATCAGCTAATTTGTGTCACCTTGAAAGTGATATAATGCATAAACTCAAAGGATTAATTTAGTGGTGTAAGATCTTACTAAGTTCTTGCTTAAGTACCTTTCATAGAGAGAGGTGCAAGGTTCCTATTTGAGCATGTTTTATAGTGGAAAGTTTTATATTTAAGTTTTTACCATGTCAAATTCTTTTGAGCCAACTGTCAGTCACGAGGCGCAAATGAAAATTAGTTCATACCCATTATGAGGGAACACTCAAAAAAATGAACTTGCATACATCAGACGAAGATTTTTCACTCATTTTTACCATCTGAAGCATTGTGCATATAACAAAGATTAACATGCTACTATTTTTTTAAGATGTGATTTGAGCTTGTCAGTAAAATAAAACATTAAAAGCTTGGGGAATCCATCTTAGACGGAATATTATCAAATGGGTCTGCGAAAAATCCAAATTTGATTAGCATCTGATTTCCTAAACTATAAGGAAAAAAAAAAAATATCCCAAAGGAGATGCTCTAAGATGCTCCCAAGAGTCAAAAGAACAAAATGTTATAATCTCCATCTCATCTCTCGTTAATTTTTGTCTCCACCATAATGGCATCCCCAAATCACCACTACCTTCTGTTCCTGCCTCTGTTTGCCGCGATCTTTACTAATGTTCGCTCTTCCAATATTGTTAGCAAGACAAACCTAATGTACCCTTTTAATTGCTCTGAACACATTCAGACGTGTAATTCGTACCTATATCGCATCTCTGAAGGTTTTAGCATAGATCAGATAGCCTCTTTCTACTCGGTGAACTCATCCGATGTTAAACCTATCATTCATGGCCTCAAACAGGACTATCTCATTTCTGTTCCTTGCACTTGCAAAGATGTAAATGGCACCCAAGGGTACTTCTATGATACCCCTTATAGAGTACAATCAGGTGACACATTTGTGGACGTCTCAAGCATGCTCTTTGGCGGGCAAGCCTGGAAAGTTCCAAACGAAGTAGAGCTATTTATTGCTGGAGATACGATCAGCATATACCTTCTATGTGGGTGCACAGAAGTAGAGTCTCAAGAGATTGTGACATATACGGTTCAAGAAAATGACACTCTATCAGGAATTGCACAACTTCTATCTGCGAAGCTAAGTAATATTCGGAGTTTAAATCAAAGATTGACTAATAATCCAAATTACATAGATGTAGGATGGGTGCTATTTGTTCCCAAGGAAAAGAATTGGATCAAAGACCAAAGCAAGGTTAGTCATTTATTTTTGGAAAACATATGTTACTATTCTTAGTTGCAGGATAACTAGATGTTAAAATGATGACTAATTTCTCAGGGTACATGTGGGCGTCAAATTTTGTAGATGGAGCCAAATAATTAATCAGTTTGTACCCACATATTGAATGCATATGTACTGTTAGCAATTTTTTTTTGCTTGAACAATATCAAGAATTAAATAACTGTTCATTCTGAAAAGGAAACAAATGCTTGCAACGATTCTTCTAGGACAGAAATTGTTTCTTCTGTAACCAATCACTGGTCTGCTTACACTTTAATCCTGAAGCTTTAGTTAGGTTGGAAAATAACTATCTGAATGAGGACTTCTGAAAGAAAAATTGATTGCCATGCAGCATATAAGTAAACTAAGATTTACCTGGTAATGAATTTTTTTTTTGTTAGTCATAACTGAACTAATATTTCCTTGTTCAAGCCAGGAAAACCACAGTATTTGACTCTTATCGTAGCCATATTGTCAGCTGTCATTTTTTGTTCCGTGTGTGCTATGGTCCCATTCCTGATGAAGTGTATCAGAAATCATACAAACAGAGAAAAATATCTGGAAGCTGTCAACAAATGCCATAACCCCTCAAATACTTCCTTACAGAGCTACTTTCGCAAAAACGATATGGAAGGTAAAAACTTCTAATTTAGTCTAAATAACCACTTGTACAACTGCATTAAATTGTTTTAAATTTATAAACAAAATTATTTGGTGTAGATGCAACATTTGAATCTGAAAGACCAGTTGCATACACTGTGGAAGATATTGATAAGGCCACAAGTCATTTTGATGTGAACATGAAAATTGGAGAAGGTGGATATGGGGTCGTGTACATTGGTTCATTGGGAGGAAGGGTACTATATCTCATTGTTTTTAATACAAATGGTCACTTAGCAAAACTATCCATATTCATATAAATACAAGTATAAAATTTCAGATAACGAATCTGATAACAGGAAGTTGCAATAAAGAAAATGAAAGCCAGCGGATCAAAGGAATTCTATGCAGAGCTCAAAGTGTTATGCAAGATACATCACATTAATGTGGTAAGAAGTTGTATTTTTGGACATAAGATGTAAGAATTTTTCTGATGGCTAAAACCTTACAACTTAGGTGGAGCTGCTGGGATATGCAATTGGGGGTAGCCATCTTTATTTAGTGTATGAGTATGTTCACTATGGATCACTCAGTGATCATCTTCATGATCCTTTGCCAAAAGGTACGCTCAGAACATCAGTCATACATAGTAGGAACTAGGAACCCTCAGCTATATTTTTCAGCCCATAATTACTTGAACAAGGTTCTGATATTAGCAGTTCTCAGGTCACGCACCACTTTCATGGACTGCAAGAGCACAAATAGCACTTGATGCTGCAAGGGGAATTGAATACATTCACGACCACACAAAGGCACAGTATGTGCATCGTGATATCAAAACAAGTAACATCCTGCTTGATCAGGGACTCAGGGCAAAGGTAGTAACCATTTATTCTGTTATGGCTACATTGATTTGATTGAAAAAAAATGAACCATGTTTCTAGCATTACCACCTCAATGTTGTTTGTGCAGGTATCAGATTTTGGGCTTGCAAAGCTGGTGGAAAGATCAAACGAAGAAGATTTAATAGCAACACGCCTGGTTGGAACACCAGGTTACATTGCTCCTGAGTAAGTAGATGATTAAAGGAAAAGATGTATTTTTTTTTTCAAAAAAGATGCTGTTTATAATAATTGGTTAAATCAGGGTAGTGCATTTGCTACAGATCTGTGCGAGAGCTACAGATGACTTCAAAAACTGATGTGTTTGCATTTGGAGTGGTACTGGCGGAGCTCATAACTGGTCGGCGTGCTCTCATGCGTGATAACCGGGAACCAAACAAAATGAAGGCATTGGTCAGAGTTGTAAGTAGTCAAGACTTGAAAAAATCTTGCTTATGTTCTTCAAAATATATAGATAGTACTTATTCGTTAATCTTATATTTGATCGCAATGTGTTCAGATATTGACAATATTCGAAGATCCAGACACTGAAGCTGCTTTGGAAGCTAACATAGACAGTAACCTGAGAGGAAGCTATCCCTTGGAAGACGTGTTTGAGGTGAGTACTGATGATGCTAAATCAATCTACTGGTTAACTGAGGTAACTCATGAATGTTAACATATATACATGGTGATTTGTGTATCCAGATGGCAGAAATATCGAGGCTGTGTTTGAGTGAAGATCCGTTAAATAGACCAGAGATGAGAGAAATTGTGCAGGCACTCTCCCAAATCTTGACCTCCACAAAAGAGTGGGAAGCATCACTTGGAGGAAGTAGCCAAGAACTTCAAGGAGTATTTGTTGGAAGATAATTTACCTCTAGTTAGTTTTACATATCAGAAATGATTTTCATAGTGGTCTGCTTTGTGAATTTCTCAAAAACAAAGCAGAAAAAATCATATTGTTATGTGCTCATGGAGGAGCAGGCTGCTATTGTAAAGAATGGCGAGATATGTGAAGAAGAAAAGGTTTTCTTATATTCAGTAGCCATATTACAGAGATTATATACAGAGATGTACAAGACTATATAAGGTAGTAAAGCTAACTTCTATCCTAATAAAACGTAATCATCCTAAATTAAAGGATATCAAAAGATTGCTAACTAAGGAACATTACAGCTATGAGTCAACCAA
>CATIWM010010828.1:0-12369 GCA_949671775.1 Mallotus repandus | reverse complement strand
CTAGCTTGTATTAGAGAATCGAGTTACCACCACTTTCAATTTGTCCCAGTTATTACCCTGGGTGGCGACTCCTCATCTCCACGCCATGTCTTTGTGACAATGGTTTGTGTGTTCCCTAGAGCCTTGAGCTCAAACAGTGTCGCGGTTGCAATAAACTTGGGTGCGCGCTAAACCCCGCCGTCTACAGTGGGCCTAGTCTAAATTAACTAAGTGGGCCTAAATTACCTCTAACCTAAAATCTAAATTTAATTATGGGCCTAAAGATCAAATTAATTAATTAAACCTTAATCCTAATTAAATTATTAAGCCTATTTAATGATTAGGTGAATCTAGTTAATTAACCTAAAACCTAAAAAAGAAAAAAAAAAAGAACATGTAAATCATATAAAATAAATAAAGCAAAATAAAAATAACCATGATAATAAACAAGCCAATGAAGAAAACAATTAAAATATATTTTATAACATCTAACCCTAATTTAATTAACATGCAATCTAAAATTACTCTAAAGCCACCATTGATTTTATTAGAATTTTGTGAAATTAAACCTAATTTACTAATCAATTAATAAAATCATTCATCCATACATTTCACTATTCCCACTATCGAGGCTATTACAATGATCTACAAGAAAAAAATAATTAATTAAGAACAAACCCAAAAACATAAAATAAAATAAACAAGAAAAGAACAAAAAATTAAATAAACCCTACGATATGACCCTTGAAAGAATTAAAATATTTACAATTGGGTCCTTAAAAAAATGTTACAATTGAGTCCTAAAAAAACTTTGCAATTTAGCCCTAAAATTCGAAATTCGAAATTCTAAATTCTAAATTCTAAGGATCTATTTATAACGAATTATCATAATCGAATCCTCTATCGCATTTGTACTGCTATCCCAAAATTGGATGCTTACAAAGATATTAATTAGAGTATTAAATTAATAATTTATGTTGTTTCCAATTGGACTTGGATAAATAGCCCAAGTTGTTTGGGCCTAGGCCCAAAAGAGTTTTGGATCAAAGATTAATCTAAGATTTTGAGAAAGCCCATGGACCTAATCCAAGCCTAATTGTTATATGGATTGGGCTTGGGCGAAGTGTTGGCCCAATTACTAAGCCTAAGTCCATGTATATGTGAATGGGCAAATTTGTCATGTTAGGCATACATTATCTCTTAAGTTTATAATGTTGTCCAAGGAAAATGTTAAGTATTAAGCTTGGCTTATTAGGATTGGCATATTAGGCACATTATCTCTAATGTGTAAAATGTTGACCATGGTTATGATAAGGTGTATATCTCATTGTTAAATGTAAAGAATGTATGTAGAAATATACATGAGATGTATTAATTCTCTACATAATTTTTGGTGCACTAGATAAGTCTATAAGTTGTATACTTATCTTGTGATTACATGTTTGCTTTCTCAAGATATAAATACATAACCTAAGACATGTTTCTAGGGCTAGAGAATTAAGCGAGTTTTGTGTAGAAACACAAAAGAGAGAAACAACATATACGCAAAATATACTCGTAAAAGATTGAGTTAGTGCAAGACTTGTGAGGGTCACTAGAAAGGAAACTTACAACTAACCAAATCAACGCAAAAAGGGGATTTGGTGGAGCTTTGGTGTTTCAAGCAAGAGACCTAACACTTGGGAGGCTAAGGCATGTGTTTCAAGAGTTGAACCTAACTATATCAAAGCTTGTAGATACTATTGTGGTCTACATCAAACTTAGGAGATTGTAAGTTTTCTAAAAAACTTAAAATTCCTAGGTTGTTGCTTTTACTTGTTGTTATGATATTTAACTATGTGCTAAATGTAAATTGGATCATTGGGATTAGAATTCTTCATGTGATAAAGGGTTATGAAAGGCAAAATTATTGAAATTTGCTCTATTTAGGTTTGTGCTCACCACACAAATCTTGGATACCTAAGTAGCATAACCTATTCCTTTCATTAGTATTAGAGCGGCTTTTTGAACTTAACACTTGCTAAATTGATTGATAATTACAAGTGTTGTGATTATGATTATTGTTAGTTACAAGTGTTACAGCTAAACATACGATAGTTGCATCCTACTTGCTTTATGCTTGACATATATGCATGGAATGATCATGGACTTAGATTACATCCTTGGTTTTGTAATAATAATTAATTTTATTATTTGGTATGTAATTAAGTGTTAATTACATAGTAGTAGGATGTAATATTTACCTTGGAATGCCAAGGATTCAATGTAATTCACAAGAGTTATGACATGGAGTTTGAAGAGTTGTGAAAGGGTGTAAAGATGGGATGCTATCACGAGTCGGCACACTCGTGCCAACTCAGGGCTTGAGTCGAAATAGCTAGCCTCTGTAACAAGTCGGCACACCCGTAATGAGTAGGCATACTTCCAATTCTAACCTTGGTTACAAGGCCTATGGTGGTTTGGCCCAAAGCGCTATGGCCCAAGGTGTCACGGCCCAAAATGACAAGACCCATTATATATTCTAAGAGTTAGAATATGATTGGGAAAGGTCCATGATCACTCCATATTTCTGCATCCATCTTGCATGCTCTATATATATGTGTGATATGTTTGCAGCATGCCATTTATATATAATGCCATGCAATATATGAATGCAATATGTATATAATTTGGCTAATGTGCAAGTGAGACCTTAATAATTACCCCAAAAATCTTTCAAATTAATTTAGGTCTAGGTTGTCCATTAGAGCAATAACTTGCATGGTTTTAGGATTATGTGCATCTCTATAGATATATAGGGCTGTACATAAGGCCTAAGACATTCATGTAGTGTTATTGTTAAGTATAAAATGTTGTGGGTGTATGGATACACTATAGGCCAAGATTGGAAAACAAGAGTACTTGAGGTTTGTAGTGTTTAAATCCATACATTTCATTGATCCAATGGTGTGGACCTAACTAATGCCAAGGGTCAAGAATGACAATGTGTACCTTAGGCCCGTAACATTAGGAGCCAGGTTGATGGAACGTCACATGAGATGTGACGGACAAGATTTTTCCACTTAATGAGAACTGATATTCCAAGAACGGCAATGTGTACCTGAGGGATATTAGTGACTCATTAAGAACTCCATCACCCACTAGAAATCGATCCAACAAGGGATTTTCGTTTCCTACTTTGGAAGTGTAGGATTTGCCAAGTTAGTGGGAGGCCATTAACCAAATCTAATGGTAATAATAACAATGTCATACAAACTAATCAATCTTATTACCTTTGTAAAATTAATAATATGAAATCATCAAACCCACATTCAATCATTCTTAACCGATATAGAGTCGTGGGCCCTAATTTTAAAAGGATTGGCTACAGAACCTAAAAGTTATTTTAGCTTCCGAAATAATACTATATGTATTATGAAAATGCACACCCATTCCCTTACAAAACTATTCAAAGGGAAGAGATTGGACTTATTGCCTCTCCTAGTGGGAGTTAAAAAGGCAATAAGAAAAGAAGAAAGGCAAGACAAGTGTTGTCAAGCCCACGGGTGGTATAGCCAAGAAAAGGGGCAAAGCAATTGTGAAGGAAGAGCAAGGTCAAGGAAGTGTTTCCATTACCAAAGTAAAGGACATTAGAAGAAAATTTTTCCTAAGTTCCTTGAGTCTCTCAAGATAAAAAGAAAGGACTAGTATGGAGAAGGTGAGACTTTCTCTAGTTTGCTTACTTTTAAATGTTCTAAAAGCTCATCTAAAGCATAGGTATTGGATACCAGTGCTAGTTCTCACATTTGCTCATCCTTACAGGATTTAGCAAATGAGAGAAGGCTGAGGCCTAATGAAGTGACCTTAAAGCTTGGAAATGGTGCAAGTGTTGCAGCCAAGGCTATAGGATTCACTTCTATTAATTTATAAACATATTTTGTTATTGGATAATGTATTATATGTACCTAATGCCTATAAAACATTATCTCTATTTCTAGTTTGACTAGAAAAGGTTATGATCCTATTTTAAAAGAGACGTTTGTAATATTTACTTTGGAAGTAACATTGTAGGCGTGGGTTATTTAATACAAGGTTTATATTATGTTGATAATATATCCAATAACAATGAGCCTCAAATTAATGTGAGTAACAAAAATGTAATGCTAATTGAAAATGCCTCTAAGTCCAAATACCTGTGGCACTTGAGATTATGTCACATTGTGGAGGATAAGATAAATAAGTTGGAAAAGATGGAAATCTTGAACAATCTTCAATCTGCATCCAATCCGACTTGTGAAGCTTGTTTTCAAGGCAAGGTTACTACATCACCATTTATTGGACAAATGGCAAGAGCCAAAGATATGTTGGAAATCATACATATTGATGTATGTGGACCATTTTATAAAATGTCTAGAGGTTGTTTCTACTATTTCATTACCTTTATAGATGAACTATCAAGATATGGGCACTTATCTCTTATGAAGAACAAAAGTGAATCCTTTAAAAAGTTCAAAGAATTCAAAGCCCAAGTAGAAAACCAAATTGGGAAAAGTATTAAAACTCTAAGATCATATCAAAGAGGTGAATACTTACGTACCGAGTTCATTGAATTCCTAAAAGAACATGGCATTGCTTCATAGCTCACACCACTTGAACACCACAATTAAATGGTGTATCAGAGAGATGAAATTGTACTTTATTAGATATTGTATGATTTATGATAAGCTATACTAATCTTCCTATTTCGCTTTGGGGTTATGCACTCTAAACTACCTTTTATATCCTTAATCATGTTCCATTCAATTCCATTTCTACTACACCATATAAGATATGAAATGGTAGAGCACCAAGTCTTAAACATGTTAAGAATAAAGGATGTCAAGTTTTTATCAAAAGGCTAAAATCAAACAAGTTGGATGTGAAATCGATTAAAGGAAGGTTTGTTAGATATCCTAAAAATATAGTTTAGGGTATTGCTTTTATCTTCCTACTGAACAAGTTGTTGTAAGCAAAGATGCTATTTTTATTAAGAAAGAGTTTCTTAAGGAAGGTGGCAAAGGAAGGAAGATAATGTTAGATGAGGATTCATCTAAGGAAGCCCAACAAATTGATCAAATGGATATTGATGAACCTCAAGAGCCTATTCCAATTGAGAATGTTGTCACACAAACTCCTAGAAGATCTAGTGGGGTATCTTATCCTCTAGAGAGATATGGTTTTCTTCATATGCAAGAGTTGCATATTCATGAAGAAAACAATCATATTGATAATCCTACTATATATGAAGAACCTTTATGTGATAAAGATTCTTTAAAATGGATTGAAGCAATGAAAGCCTAAATGGATTCCATGTATGCAAACCAAGTTTGGACTCTTGTTAGTCCTCTTGAGGGTATTATTCCCATTAGTTGTAAATGGATCTTCAAAAGAAAGATTGGTGTAAATGGAAAGGTAGAGACCTATAAAGCACGACTTGTAGCGAAGGGGTTACGCGAAAGGCAATGGGTCGACTATGAAGAGACATTCTCGCTAATAGCCATGCTTAAATTCATTCGGATGTTTCTAGTTATAGCTACACACTATGATTATGAGGTTTTGCAAATGGATGTCAAAACTGCCTTCCCTAATGTTATATTAAGGAAGACATTTTCATGGAGCAACCCAAGGGTTTTGAATCCGAGGATAGCTCAAAAGTGTGCAAGCTTAATAGATCTATCCATGGCTTAAAGCAATCTTCAAGGAGTTGGAATCATCATTTTGATGAAGATATCCGTTCTTATGGATTCATTAAGAACGATGATAAGCCATGTGCTTACAAGAAGGTTAGTGAGAGCCAACTCACTTTCCTAGTTTTGTATATAGATGGCATTCTACTAATTAGAAATGATGTCGGTATGATGACTTCAGTGAAACTGTGGCTATTTAAAACCTTCTCTATGAAAGACTTAGGGGAGGCAACCTATATTCTTGGGATTTAAATCTATAAAGATTGATCAAAGAGAATGATAGGTTTATCCCAAAGTCTTCACTTGGATAAGGTGTTGAAGAGGTTTAACATACTTGATTCTAAGAGAGGATTGTTACCATTCAGGCATGGTATCCATTTATCCAAGGGTATATCACCTAAGATACTTGAGGAAATGGAGCAAATGGCTAAAGTTCCTTATACGCCAGCTATAGGAAGCTTAATGTACGCTATATTGTGTATTAGGCCTGATATTGGCTATGCTATTAGTGTGACCAGGTTTCAATCCAATCCAGGTTTGGAACACTAGATAGTTGTTAAGGCGATCTTTAAGTACTTAAGAAGGACAAAAGATCTAGTCTTAACTTATGGAGGAGGTCATCTACAGATAGATGGTTTCACAAATTCTGATTTTCAATCAGATATGGATTATAGAAAGTCTATCTCTAGGTTTGTGTTTATTTGTAATGGAGGTGCAATGAGCTGGAAGAGTTCCAAGCAAGGTATCACTGCTAATTCCACTATAAAGGCCGAGCATATAGCCATATTAGATGCTGCTAAAGAAGCTATTTAGATTAAGAAAAGTTCATTACTTAACTAGGCATTGTTCCTTCCATTGAGTCCACAATTCTTCTCTATTATGACAAGAATGGAGCCATTCCTTTAGCAAAGGAACCAAGGTCTCACTAGAAATCCAAACACATAGAAAGGTTCTTTCATATTATTAGAGAATTTTTTGGAGAAAGAGCGATATGCTCATGCAAAAGGTAGCTTCAGCTAATAATATGGCTGATCCACTCACTAAAGCACTATCGCAACTACAGTTAGATAGACATCTTGAGAAGATGGATATAAAATACTGTAGTGATTTGCTCTAGTGCAAGTAGGAGATTGTTAGACATCTTGAGAAGATGGATCTAAAATACTGTAGTGATTTGCTCTAATGTAAGTGAGAGATTGTTAGCATAGGTGGTATGCCCTAGAGGCTAATCACATGTTTTGACATTGTAAATAATCCCAGATGGCAATAAAGAATATTCTTTTATCTAAAGTGTTTATTTAATTGAATATTCATCCATTATAAAATGTTAAATGAATTTATTATCAAGAGTTGATAATATTAGTGACAAATTCATTTAGTACATATGCTATAAAATTGTTCATAGTCGATAAATTAATATTTTGGTAATATTAATTTGACTATCACCTCTGTCTATTTTCCTTGATTAGTATGAGATACTAATAGTGGAAGGTAGTGAGTCTCATGCTACTTGATATGAGATATGCGGATACTTATATGATGGGTGGATAAAAAATGACATTAGATTTGTGATCGCAAGGATATTCACTGATAGTCAACTATCACAATCTAGGTAATAATAGTACATATAGTCCTTTGACCTGAGGTGACACGGCCATCCACATTTAAATGGTTAGAGTTTGTTACCACTTACATACTTGGGTTAATCACACATGGGTATATGGCGTGTGGTAGCTCTAGTCAGTTAAATATAGGGATGAGTATGATGTCCGAGATAGGATTTATTGCTTGGAGTGAACCGAGATATGATCCTATGCTATCTAAGTTTATTCTTGATGATTAAGTTCTTGGCTAGGACAAACATGGCAAAGTCTGTAAGAGTTTCAGTGCCAGAAAGGCATTTCTAGTATTTGTTATATTTTATCAAGAATTGCAACTTGAGATGAGGTCATATGATATAGCTATTAGAGTTTGACTAAACCTTGACTCTAGACTATATCAGGATTTTCTAATGAAGGGATTCTAGTGCACAGTAATTATGGCCAAAGAGTTCATATGAATCAATACATGCATGCATTTCTAATTAGGTAGTTATGATATCGATGCTAGGGGTCACTCACAAATTATGAGAACTAAATGTGTATAATTGGGATTTTCACATTTAGACTTAAAAGGAGTTTCAAATAATATCAAGTGTTGATATTATCTTCCCATTGTCAATTAGACATGAACCTAGTAAGTCACACCTAAAAGAACTTTACTAAATCACAATTGACATTAATCTAATTATTGATTAAAGAGTTTAATTAATTAATTAAGATTAATGGAATTAGAGTTATGCTTTAAGCAATGATTCTAGCATATCATGAAATCTAATTCCACCAAGGGTTTAATTATTAATTTATACTTAATTAATATGAGATATTAATTAGAGTATTAACTTAATAATTTATGTTGTTTCTAATTGGACTTGGATTAATGGCCCAAGTTGTTTAGGCCTAGGTCCAAAAGAGTTTTGGACCAAAGATTAATCCAAGATTTTGAGAAAGCCCATGGACCTATTCCAAGCCCATTTGTTATATGGATTGGGCTTGGGCGAAGTATTGGCCCAATTATTAAGCCTAAGTCCATGTATATATGAATGGACAAATTTTTCATGTTAGACATACATTATCTCTTATGTGTATAATATTGACCATGGCAAATGATAAGTATTAAGCTTGGTTTATTAGGCTTGGCATATTAGGCACATTATCTCTAATGTGTAAAATGTTGACTATGGTTATGATAAGGTGTATATCTCATTGTTATATGTAGAAAATGTATGTAGACATATACATGAGATGTATTAATTCTCTACATAATTCTTGGTGCACTAGATAAGTATACAAGTTGTATACTTATCATGTGATTACGTGTTTGCTTTCTCAAGATATAAATACATAACCTAACACATGTTTCCAAGGTTAGAGAATTAAGTGAGTTTTGTGTAGAGACACAAAAGAGAAAAATAACATATACGCAAAATAAACCCAAAATATACTTACAAAGATTGAGTTAGTGGAAGACTTGTGAGGGTCACTAGAGAGGAAACTTACAATTAACTAAATCAAAGCAAGAAGGGGATTTGGTGGAGCTTTGGTGTTTTAAGTTAGAGGCCTAACACTTGGGAGGCTAAGGCATATGATTCAAGAGTTGAACCTAACTACATCAAAGCTTGTAGATACTATTGTGGTCTGCATCAAACTTAGGAGATTGTAAGTTTTCTCAAAAACATAGAATTTCTAAGTTGTTGCTTTTACTTGTTGTGGTGATATTTAGCTATGTGCTAAATGCAAATTGGATCCTTGGGATTTGAATTCTTCATATGATGAAGGGTTATGAAAGGCAAAAATTTGAAATTTGCTTTATTGAGGTTTATGCTCACTACATAAGTCTTGGATGCCTAAGTAGCATAACCGATTCCTTTCAATATATATATATACACACATACACACAAATTTATTTACTTATTTCCACAGAGTTTTTACTGGGATGGTAAACCCAAGTTTATTTTGGGCCTGTCCTTAGTATGTGACCCTGCTAGTTTACATAACGTTGGCAGTGGGCCTGAAATCCCAATTTAGGCCTACTAGTCATAAGTGGCCTTTAGCAAGACATTATGACTACCCAAGTTATGTGAAGGCTGATAATTTGACATAACCTACTTTGCAGTGAATATTGTAGTCCTTTTGTCGCACGATATCTTGATTGAACATAAGTCATAGTTTATGTCATACTTATATAATCAACCACATTATCTCCTGATTCTAAGTGGACTGAGAATGATAACTCTTTATCAAATCATTTCAGCATGCCCATACATTTTCTTCAGCCTATCTTATCAAGGGGCCCATAGATATCTTATTCAGATTAAATGAGGGACAAATTCCTTCTCAATCACTCACATTCCTTACATAACTCATTTTGTGTCCAACAACAATCTATTTTATCATCCTGTTAAAGACAATGTTAGACTGTGTCAAAATACAAAATAATTACATTGGAAACTATGGTGATTTTAAGGTCAGAGGAGTAAAATAATATTACTGTAATGAGAATTACTTATAACAATTATATATGTAGTATTCTCATAGTAGGTCAATCGAGTACATTATTTCTCAAATAAGTACCTATGAGTTGACTTAATCTCTCATATACATTATTAGCAAAACATAATCATCAATCAATACCATACTAGCCTTAATTCATTATTATTTCAATAATTATGAATGACTATAGATAAATCATAATAGAACTTATATTTAGCCTAAGGGTTTTACTATCAAGTCACATACTTGATGACCTTAGGAAGAATTAGCTATTCAAGTAATTATTATAACATAAATTAATAATAATAATGCCTTTTTATTAATAAAATGATAAAGTTAAAACATGGTCATACATGATTGACCTAGTGCATATCACTAACAACCATTTCTCTGGAAGCGATGTAATGATGGTGTGATTAGATGATGTGTACCTAATGAGGAAATCCAATCTATTCTACATCACTGTCATGGATTAAATTGTAGAGAACACTTTGGGTATCAATGAACAACTTTAAAAGTTTTAGAGAGTGGATATCGTTGGCTAACAATTTTTTAAGATGTAAGAAGATTTGTGCAAGTATATGATGTATGTCAAGAAGTGGAAATATGACCAAAAAGGATGAAATGCTTTAATCAAGTATCTTAGAAGTTGAAATCTTTGATGTTTGGGGCATTGACTTCGTGGTACCATTTCCATCTTTTTGAGGTAACAAATATATATATTAGTGTATGTTGATTATGTACCAAAATGGGCTGAAGCACAAGCTTATAGTACTAATCATGCAAGAGTTGTGTGCAAATTTCTTAAAAAGCTTTTTACTAGGTTTGGAATGCCAAGATCCATCATTAGTGATGGAGGTAATCATTTATATTATAAAAGTATAAAGATGTTGTTAACTAGATATATGGTAAGACATAAGGTAGTCACTCTTTATCATCCATAAACTAGTGGGAAGTTGAAGTCAGTTATAAGGAATTGAAGAAAATATTAAAAAAATAATAAGTATATCAAGGAAAGATGGGTCAAGTAAGTTAGACAATGCTTTATGGGTGTATAGAACAGCACATAAGATGCCAATTGGGAAGTCTCCTTTTAGGTTGTTGTATGGAAAAGCTTGTCACCTTATAGTGGAAATTGAACATAAAGCTTACTAGGCAATTAATGCTTTAAACTATGACTTCAAGAAGGCATCAAAGAGAAGAATGCTATAATTAAATGAACTTGATGAGATTAGACAAGCCACTTATGAAAGTTCAAGAATTTATAAAGAGAAAACCAAAAAGTGGCATAATGCAATGATAAGAAAGAAGCATTTTGAAGTGGGAAAATAAGTTTTCCTTTACAACTCTAGATTGAGATTGTTTCCAGGGAAATTAAAGATTAGATGGTCAAGACCTTTCACAATATCTTAGACATTCCCATTAGGAACAATCAAACTAGTAAATGCTTCAGCAAATCAATTTAAAGTTAATGGTCAAAGATTGAATAAATACCATGGAGGCAAAGTTGATGGATTCCATCAAGTTGCCTATCTGAAGGACATTGATAACTAGTCCATGCCATTGTCAAGGTAATGACCTTTTTAAACAAGTGCTTCTTGGGCTCAACCAAGCTCTGTAACTTTAATTTTTTTTATTTTTATTCTTATTTTTAATAATAGGAAATCTTAATTTTAATAACATTTATAACTTTATGATATACTGTAGGAAAAAATAATGAATAGAGTGCTAATATATTATAATGAAGGGAGGTGACTCAAAGGAAATCAAACTAAAAGGGTGTAAGTTTAAATTTAATTGAGATATTTAATTAATGAAAGCTATGAAACTTTTGTTTTAATGATACGTTTATGAACATGATTTTATGATCAATATGTGTGAATGAAAATTGAAATTTGAAGTGAAAAACGTGTATACTTTTAACTCTTTGAAGAAATACATGTTAGGAGGAAGAGTTGAAATTAGACATGGTTGTATGCATTTGTTGACATAGCCATTCCTGATTCATGCACTGTTTAGGGTTGAAAACTTCAAGTTAGACACGACTGTGTTCCTTAGTTAACATAGTCATGCTTAATCACTAATTATTTCATGTTCTATAGTTAAAATAAACATGGCTTTGTGCCTATGCAAACACAGCCGTGTCACAAATTTAAAATTATTTTTTTCCTTGAGACACAGTTGTGTGCCTTGTGCACACAATCGTTTCTCTTGTCTAAGATTCTTTTTAAAATGATTTCCATAACAAAAACTCATCACTTTCCTTAATAAACTAGGTTTAATTGGCACTAAACACTCATTATAAATTCATCCTAAACTCTATCAAAACCCTACCACATCCAAAAGCTTTATTTCTCTTCTCAAAAACCTAAAATAAATAAAAGATATTCTTAACCCTAGAATAAAAAACAACCAATAATAGTGAGAACGAAAGGAATGGCTGCAAAAAGGGCTTGAAAATGCCTTAGAGGGGGGGTGAATAAGGCAATCGAATTCAAATCGATAGTAATTGAAATTTAAACAAAAAATAGAAAGAAAGTTGGGAAGGAAGAATGAAGAACACAATGATTTAAGGAGTTCGGATTCAACAACAA
>CATIWM010010827.1:0-16227 GCA_949671775.1 Mallotus repandus | reverse complement strand
TTTCTATAATTTATATTATATCTCCTATTTTGTCTTAATTTTATTTGTTCAATTATATTTTATTCTATTATTGTGATTAATATTTTTTTTTATTCATATTTATTTAATGTCATTGTGCTTTTTAGGTTATTAATTTTATTTTTATTTTTAATGTTAATCAATGATGATTATATTAATTAAATATAATAGATTTAATAATCATTTGTGCTTTAATTAATTTAGTAAGATTAGGTTATTTAGTATTGTAAATATTTTGATTAATTTTTTATTTAGTTTTTCATGTGTCTTTTATAATATTTTTGATATGTACGTTCCATTTTATATTCTGTTGACATAGCATTTGCATAGAATTAATTATTTATGTTCTGTTTTAATTTTTTTATACATTTTTATTCTGATTTAAGTTAAGTTAGTAAATGTGAATATGGATGGCTTATTTGTTATATACCATAATTCGTCTTCTATTTAATCAAATACATTCTCCTTATATATTTTACGTCTTGTATTTAATTTTAATTTTAATTTTATATTTTTTTAGAATTAGTTTTGTGATTTCTTATATAGGATTTTATTTTGGGACTAATTTATTTAATTTTCAGGAATAAACTCGAGTGACAATTAAGTCACCAAGTAGCCAACTTTAGTTTGTCTTTTATTCTTGTTTTATATTATTTCATTCTATTTTTGTTATCTTGCATGATTAAAGGATGTAATTATTTTCTTCTCCCTCCTTTCTGTGTGTGTGCATTTATTTTATTTTGCTTTATTTTTGCATGTAAAAGGTTTGTAATTCTTTTCACCTCTCCCCAGTTCTTTGCATGTGTATTATATTATTAATTTAGTTGTTTATTTTATATTTTGTTATATGATGTATGATGGATTAAGCTGCATACAATGGGAATTAATTAATCACATGGACTTAATTATAACTTTTGAGAATTGTTTGGAGTAAATTGCAATTTTACATGTTAATAAAGAAATAATTAAATAATTAAAAGCAATAAAACACAAAACACAAACGGAGGCCAACCGCAAAGTTGGATGGGCATTCCAAATGCTCATACCCAATTTTCAAACCCAATCTCAGAGGATGGTTGTTGGGGCCCTCCGTGGGATCAAGTTGCTGTAAAAGTGTGTCTCGAGTCTAATCCAGGTGGTGACTCCAATTTCTGACTTTGGCGATAAGTCCCTATTGTATTTCCTAGTGGGCCCTGAGCCCACACAGTGCTGTGGTTGTCAAACACTTGGGCGCGCTCTGAACCCCACCGCCTACAGGCGCATTTGATTTAATTTTTTTTTATAGTAGTTGATAAATGTTATTTTGAAGAAATGATTTTCTTGTATTGATTGAATAATGTTTTACATCATATGTGTATATAAAGCAAGAGGAAGAGTATAAGTAAAATACAAAGACTTGAACAACAAATATATAACAAGAGTGATATATCTATAAATGGTGATAAGCAGTAGTTAATCGGTGTTATCCTTGATACCCCCCGTTAAGCTGATGGTGTCCAAATGGATAATCAAAGTTTTTTCATGTAAAAATTAAAATCGGTGTGTGGATAAAGGCTTTGTCAGGATGTCAGCTATTTGATTAGTTGAAGAGATGAAGCACATTTGTAATCGTTTGGACTAAATTTGCTCTCTAACAAAGTGGTAATCTAGTTTAATGTGCTTGGTTCTTGTGTGTAACACCGAATTTGTAGAAAGATAAATGGCACCTACATTGTCATACCAAAGTGTAGAAGTCGATGATAATGGAACACCAAGTTCATGGAGAAGAGAATGGATCCACATAATTTCAACGAGGCATTTGCAACAACCTTATATTTGCTCTCTATGGATGAGCATGCTATAGTAGGCTGCTTCTTGGCCAGCCATGAGATGAGATTTTCACTAAGAAAGATTGCAAATCAATTTGTGGATCTTCGATCATCAGGGCAGCCTCCCCAGTCACTATCCATAAAGCATTGAAGAGTGGTTGAAGAATAATGAACAAAGGTGAGAGAGTGATTGACTATATGTTTCAAATAGCAAAGTACTCTCTTGACAGATTGCCAATGCATGTCGATAGAGCAATTCATGAATTGGAAAAGTCAGTTAACAACAAAGGCGATATCAGGATAGGTCAATATGACATATTGCAATGCGCTAATTACTTTTCTGTAGACTTCACCATTTGGCAAGATTGTACATGATGTCTTTGTGAGAAGAGGACTAACCGCCATAGGTGTAGTGCTTGGCTTACAATCTGTCATATTTGTCTAAGTAAGTAAGTCAACAACATATTTTTATTGTGAAAGCAGCAACCCTTGTGAAGTTTGAATAGCCCCTATGCCTAAGAAGTAACTTAAGGGGCCAAGATCACGCAATGGGAACTCATATTGCATAAATTGGATAAACGAATTGATAGTGTTCGTACATGAACTTATGGCAATTATAATGCAAATGAATAAGGAGTTATCAGCTTTTAAGGAAACAAAGCCTTGAGTAACCAAGATATTTGCAAGTCGGGTGAACCATGCTCTAGGAGCTTGTTTGAGGCTGTAAATAGATCTGTGTAGATGACAAACAAAGTTTGGATGAGATGAATTTACAAAGCTTGGTGGTTGAGACATGTAAACCTCTTCTTGTAATGTACCATGAAGTAATGCATTGGATATATCAATTTGCCTGAGACACCAATTATTAGTAATAGCAATACTAAGAATTGCATGAATTATTGTTGCACGAATAACATGGTTGTATGTTTCTGAATAATCTAACCCATGTTGTTAATTATATCCTTTTGCAACCAAACACACTTTATAGCATTCTATTTGCCCATTTGGTTTGTGTTTGATCCTGAATGCCCATTTGCAACCCACAATGTTCTTATTTGGTAGACAAGGAACAAGGGACCATATGTTATTGGTCATTAAGGCTTGAATTTTTGTAGACATGGCTTCTCTCCATTCATAGTTTTTTTGGGCTTGGGAATATGTGGTAGGTTTGGTGAGAAGAAAATTGGGTGGATTGGTGTGTAAAGGATGTTTAGTGGTGAGATGAGCTTGTCAATGTTGCAAGGTGGACACATGAAGTTGCATGGAATGGGTATATGTTAGTGGTGTTGGTTGGTTTGGCTGTTGATAAGAGGTGAGGTCAACCACTAAGTTTAATCCTGAAGGTGGTTGTACAGATGAGGGATGTTGAATGATACAGTTAGGATGAGGGATGTTGAATGATATGGTTGGTAAAGGGAGAAGATGAAGGAGATAAAAGTGATGTTGTTGTGTTGGCTAGTTAGGGTGAGATAGAATCAGTTGGCATGGGAGAGGATAAAGGGGATGGGGGTGATGCTATTGTGGTGTTGGTTGGAGAATGTAGGATAATAACTATTCGGTTTGGTGAGGACAATGAGGAAGGAAAAGTAAGATTAGATTGGGAAACCATACCTGAAGGATGTCCAATAGAGAGAGGAGTCTGATGTACAATTGTCAACCAAGGGGAATGGCCTTCAAATGCATCGGTTTTGTCAGGAGTAAGATTGTGAGAAAATGGAAAATGGACTCATTAAATTTAACAAAATGTGCATGATAAATTCTCCCAGAGGTTAAATCCATACAATTGAATCCTGAATGATTTTTAAGATTGCCAAGGTAAACAAATTATTTTTATCTGAAGGCAAATTTGTTTTTATTGCATGGGCAAAATAGGGGAAAAATTGTGCAGCCAAAAATTTTAAATTCTTTGTATGGTGGTGCATGACCAAATTTTTTTGAAAAGGGTTGTGTCCTTTTAACACATATATAGGCATGGAATTTATGTGTGAAATGGCATGCTCACAAGTAAAAGACCAATATTTTAAAGGAACATATGAGTGAGCAAGTAGGGATAGAGTAGTATAGATAATGTGTCCTATTTTTCTTTCAGATACCCCATTTTGCTCATGTGTATGAGGGCAGGTGATGTGATGAGCAATACTATTTGAATTAAAAAATTTATTTAATTTTCGGTCTTCACCTCGCCAATCACTGTGAAATGCTTTTATTTTGGTGTGAAATTGTCTTTCAATATAAGAGTTAAATTGTAAAAATATTTGATAAAGATCACTACGTTGTTTCATGCAGTATAGCCAGCAATAATGCATGAAATCATCAATAAAAATTACAAAATAGCAATAACCATTGATAGAAGTGACAGGCAGGGCCCTAAATATCTGAATATAAAATTTGAAAAGGTGCATTGCAATGATGAACAACTCTATCTAATGGAAATTTAGAAAGTTTGCCTAATCGGCATGATGAATAATTAAAATGTGAAGTATTTTTGGAAGAAAGACAAGGTAATTGAAATTCTTTGATGATCTTGGTGATTGTCTGGAGTTTTGGGTGTCCAAGACGAGCATGCCAATCATTGATGGAGACCTTGACAATGTTGTGAGCTTATGGAAAGGAAGCAATTGTATATATAGACCATCTCTACTAGACCTTGGAGTAGGGTTTGCTGAGTGACCTGATCCTTACAAAAAAATGGGTGGGGTGAAATTTAAAGAAACATGAATTTTCAGTAGCAAATTTTTATACTGAAAGTAAAGATTTTGTTAAAGAGGGAACATGTAAAACATTGGATAAATGAAAGGTTTTAGATGGTGATTGAATGGTAAAGAAACCAAAGTTTGAGATATGCAAACTTTGACCATTAGCAATATGGATTTGGTCTTGTCCCTGATAAGAATCACTGATGGAAAGAGATCAGATATCCGGAGTCATGTGGTGTGTTGCACCAGTATCTGGGTACCAGCAAGAATTTGGTGAACCATATGCTGTTTGAGAGGCAAAATAATGAGGAGAGACTTGCGATGTAGTATAATAAATATTGTTGGCTTAAGGAAATTCAGTGTTGCGTTAACCCCTACAACATTCCTTAGCGGTATGATTCTTGTATTCGCAAATTTGACATCGAGAATGATGTTGTTGGTTGTTGTAAAAGTTTTGGGGTTGTGCAGAATTTTGAAGTGATTTGGGGGAGAAAGGTGGTGGTGAAAAATGAGGTTGTATTTAGGTGAACCGAGATGGTGAAGGGCGGGATGGAGGTGGTTAAAAAGAGGTGTGGGATGCAAGATGAGCCAAAGGAGGCTCCTGAGTGCTGTGTAATAAGATCTCATGTGCCATAAGTTGGCCATGTAACTCATGAAAAGGAATTGGTTCTAGCTGAAGATTCAATGCGGAGATTATCAGATGAAATTTAGAGCCGATGTTGTGATATATGATCACATTGAATTCTGTAGTTGATAGGATGCGGCCAGTAGTGCCAAGCTTATAAGTAAGAGCTTTGGCCTTTTACAAATAGTTGGAAATGGGCATATCGTTCCTCTTGACCTCTTAGTGGTCGATATTCAGCTGCAATTGGTAATTTTTTGAAACTGAGCCAAAGGCATGAGCTAAAGCATTCTAAATAACAAGGGATGATGTTAAACCAACAATATAGGAATAGACTTCCTCAGTTAATAAAGAGAAGAGCTAGGTCATCAACATCTGATCCTTTGGGAACCATTCATCAAAATGTAGTATTAGGAATGGTGGTTTCTGAATTGGTAGGATTGGAGATGGTTTTGGGTGGGGTTGGTTGAGTACCGTTGACATACCTCGTAAGATTTTGATAATTTAGCAAAGGAAGAAATTGGGTTTTCCAAGCCAAGTAGTTTCAAAAATTGAGTTTAATAGTAAAGTTGTGGTGAGTTTGATTGGTGGAGACAGGAGTGGTGAGTGAAACAATGGAAGAAGATGGAGTTTGGGAGGTGGTGATATCTGTTGACATATTGGTTATAAAAAAAAAATGTTAATGCTCTGATACCATGTAAAGACAGGATTTTCTTTTATTGATTAAATAATGTTTTACAGCAAATGTGCATATAAAACAAGAGGAAGAGTACAAGTAAAATACAAAGACTTGAATAACAAACATTTAACAAGAGTGATATATATGTAAATAGTGATAAGCATTAGTTAATCGGTATTATCCTTGATAGTTATCAATAACTGGTAGCGGATAAATGTGAATAATTTATTAAAATTTTATTATTTGTAGTTAATATATCAAATAATCATTAAAAGTATAATTTAATTTTTGAATATAATTTGATATGTCTATTAATATTTTTAGTTATGTAAATTATTTAAAAACATTATATAGTGATGAATAATTATTTTTTATCTTTAGTTTATGAATTATTAAAATTATTAATATAGACTATTTAAAAATCTACTCTAAAATATAAATTTTTGAATGCAATTTTTAAAAAAAATATAGAAATTAATATTATAATTTAAAAAATTATTCGTTGTTAGTTATTTTTAATAGTGAGTAATATACTTGACATAAAAAAATAAATTCAAATCAATTGTCATTTGTCAGCT
This sequence comes from Mallotus repandus, assembly GCA_949671775.1. NCBI lineage: Eukaryota > Viridiplantae > Streptophyta > Magnoliopsida > Malpighiales > Euphorbiaceae > Mallotus > Mallotus repandus. The sequence goes on along the minus strand of CATIWM010010827.1, from coordinate 9,826 downwards.
AGAAAACTATGAAATATAGATGAACAAATTGTAAATATTTTGAATAAAAACATTTGAAAATTGGAACAAAAAGTTACGATTTTGTTTGATAAAAAAAACACTGTATTAGCTAGCAAAATCATATGTGTATTTATATAATTGAGATAATCCTTATAGCTTGCGTCTATTTTTTTTTAAAGAAACTTTCATAAGCGAAAATCAAGAGATAGAGGCAAAATCCTTTGATACAGTAGAGATAGCACAAGATGGAACATCTTCCATCAAAAGAAAGACCTCAGACAAGTTGACAACCCATCTAGCCAGAGAATGGGCAACTTTATTAAAAGATCTAGATAACTAGGAAAAGGAAACAAAACTGAAATTTTGAACTAAACAGTGAATGTTATCTAAAGTACTAGAAAATGGAGCAAAACCAGAGGAGCGACTTTGCAAGGCATTGACAACCATCAAATTGTCAGATTCCACTTCAACCCGAGGGAAACAACTATCCTTAGCCAATTGAAGACCGAATAACACAGCTTGTGCCTCTAAATGCTTAACCAAATTAGCTTGATTAACTTTCTTTCCTACAGATAACAGAACAACACCCTCCGAATCACTGATGATAACACTAAAACCAGCACTATCATCACTTTGAATAAATGAGACATCCATATTAATCTTCACATCTGGCGGAGATGCAGGAGACCAAGATTGAGACTGGTCAGAGGAAACAACCTGCATAGGACCTAACCTTTTAATCTCAGCCTACTGAAAACTTGAAAGCTGAGAGGCTACATTCATACCAATATGAGAAGGATGAAGAATTATTTTTTCATGAATTGCCTTATTCCGATGGAACCGGAGGTTCCATAACATCATAAGAAAAAGTGCAAAATGGTCTTTGGAAAGCCTCTCAAAGAAAAACAACACATACTCAAAGATTGAAGAAAAATTAATAGCATAAGTCCTAATGGAGAGAGAATAGCCCAGCCACGCGCAAGATGAAAAAACATGCAGTAGTGACTCACTAGCTTGACCACACAAAGGACAAAAATTATCAATAGGAACACCTCTATCACTAAGGACATGGAAAGAAGGTAGAATACAATTGCACAATAACCAAGCAAAAATTTTAACCTTCGGAGGAGTAGAAAACAACAAAAATTTCTTCCAAAAAGAATTACATATGACCGGACTCAAGGATGGAGATGGGTCATGTAAAAACAAGCGCCTAGCAAAAAAATAACCATATTTAACTTTATAGGCACCATTTTTGGAGAATTTCCAATATAATGAATCCATAGGCAAATGAAAACTAATTGGAATGGAGAGAATAGCTTGAGTAACATCTAAGTTGAATAAAGACCGAACCTGGGGCACTTTCCATATACGACTATCAAAATCAATCAAATCAGCAACCTTAGAGACTGAGGAACACATCTGAGGATAAGGAATCCGATTCAGACCAGAACTAGGAAGCCAATTATCAGTCCAAATATTAATAGAATGACCATTCCCCACTCTCCAACAAAGACCCAAAGATAAAACTGGCGAAGCTTTCATAAGGCTATGCCATAAAAAAGAGGATTTGAACAAATAAAAGCATCCAAAAAAGAACCATTCCAAAAATATTTAGCCTTCAAAGTCCGAGAGCTCAAAGAATCAGGTTGGGTAAGAATTCTCCAACCTTGTTTGGCCAAAAAAGCTAGAATAAAAGAGTACAACAGTCCAAAACAAAACCCACCATCCTGTTTGGATTTTGACATGCGATTCCAAGACTGCCAATGAGACCGTCTATCCAATAAATTATTGCCCCACTAGAAATGATTCATGATCAGCTAGAATTCTTCACAAAAAGATCGAGGCAAAGCAAAACAACTCATAATGTAGGTAGGAATAGCCTGAACAACTAATTTTAGCAAAATCTCCTTTCTAACAGAAGATAACAAGTTTTCTTTCCACCCTTTAGTTTTCTTCCAAATTCTCTCCTTTAAGAATCCAAATAAAGGCTTTTTAGATTTTCCCATATAAGAAGGCAAACCAAAATATTTGGAATGATTTTGAACAATCCGAACACCCAAAAAATGTTAAAGTTCAAGATGTCTCCCATCAGAAACAACCTTACTAAAAGACACAACAGACTTGTCAAAGTTCACTAATTGGCCAGTAGCACATTCATAAATATTAAGAATATTTTTAATTTGAGCACAATCATCTGGAGATGCCCTTGAGAAATCATGTCATCATCTACAAATAACAAATGAGAAATACTAGGACCAGATCGACAAGCACAAATAGGATGCAGAAGACCATTTCTAATCGATGAAGAAATTAAAGCAGAGAGGCCTTCAGAGCAAAATAAAAATAAATAAGGCGAGAGTGAATCACCTTGTCTGAAGCCCCATGAATGACTCAAAAAACCTTGAGGAGAGCCATTAACCAATAAGCTAAAAGAGACTGTACTAACACACTGCATAATTAGCTTAATGAAATGATGGGGGAATTGCATATGAATCAAAATCCTCTCCAAAAAAGACCATTCAACCCTATCATAAGTTGTGCTCACATCCAATTTTAAAGCAAGAGCACCCATCTTTCCCATACTTCTATATTTTATAGAATGGAACATTTCATGGGCAATAATTAAATTGTCAGTAATCAGTCTGTGCATCATAAAAGCACTTTGATTATTAGAAATTAAAGAACGAAGCACAAATTTAAGCCTATTAGCTAAGACTTTAGCAATAATTTTGTATAGAACATTGCACAAGCTAATCAACCTTAAATCCTTCATGGAGTTTGGATTTTTAACTTTAGGGATGAGAGTGATAAAAGTATGATTTAAATTATATGGCATAACACCATCTTTTAAAAACTTCAACACACAGGAAGAAACATCAAAACCCACAATATCCCAATAACGTTGATAAAAAAAGGGCAGACATACCATCAAGACCTGGGGACTTGTTAAGATGCATTTGTTTTAAGGCCGAAAAAACTTTATCATCTTCAAATGGAGCATTCAAAAAATCTCTATCCCCAACAGACAAAGAAATCTGCACACCCTCCAACATCGACTCCACTTGAGAAATACCCCGACTAGTAAATAAGTCTGAAAAATAATTCTGAACCATAAGAGATATGGCCTCAGGGCTGTCATACCACACTCCAGAGGAATCATTGAGCTGAGACAAATAATTATTCCTTCTACGATTAAAAGCCTTTTGATGAAAAAATTTCATATTTCTATCACAATCAAGAAGCCATAAAGCACGGGATCTTTGATGCCAAAAAGTTTCTTTAGATTCCAATGAATCACTCAACTTTTTTTGAGAAGATAAAGCCTCTAATCGATCACCATTATTATCAAAAAAATTATGCTGTAATCTATCAAGAGAATGTGACAATTTTCAAATTAGCTGAAAAAAGTTGCCAAAGTGATTTTTATGCCACTCCTGTAAAGCAGTCCCACACCTCAATATTTAATTCATAATTGAACTAAAAGATTACATACCATCCTGATCAAACCATTGAAAACGAATTAAATCTTCACAAGCTTGTCCTTAACCCATATCTCTTCAAATCGAAAGGGTCTGATTCTTTTAGTCGAAATCTGCACATACCCTTCCGTATCTAGCAAAAGTTGAATATGGTCAGCTATACACCAAAATAAATGAAACACTTGTGATTTCAGGAAAATATTTTCCCAAGAAATAGAGCAGAGACAACAATCTAGTCGTTCAGTAATTAAATCACAACCTTGGCAACCATTGTCCCAAGTAAAAGGGAAACCAGTAAATCCCATATCTTTCAAATGTAAATTATCAACAAAATCTCTAAAACCTGACATAGAAGAAAGAGAAATATCCCACCCTCCTATTTTTTCATGGGCAAATAAGATATTAAAATCAACGAAACAGATCAATGGTAAAGACAGTGAAGAGCAGACCTACGATAGAAGCTGCCAAGAAAGATGTTTCAGATTATTTTCAGGCCAACCATAAAACCCAATACCATTCCAAAGGGAACACCAGGAGTAGAACTAATCTCAAATAGAATATGATGGGCAGAAAATTATTGAATAGACAGCTCATTATCTTTATTCCAAGCTAACAGTAAACAACTAGAATGACCAGAAGCATCAGCCAAAAATAAATAAAACTGAGGAAATAAAAATCTAAAATTGTCAACTTGTCTTTTGTTTAAACGAGTTTCCATGAGGAAAAAGACACCCGGTTTCTTGGCGCGAATATAAAACCAGAGAGCACGAATAATCTGAGGATTCCCCAAACCTCGGATGTTCCAACTAAAATTTTTTATGACTTTTAGAGGGGCTGAGAGTCAGCCACCACCTCACAACTCTTAACCTCAGTTGCCAAGGATACAAGAACTTTTGCTTACTTAACTGGAGATGGATCCTAGACAATATCCACCTGACATTTATCACCAATCTGAATACACAAAGATGCAGCTGTTGCCTCATGATCATCAGAATTCCCATGGCTAAACTTTCCTCTTGCTAATCGTTTCCATGATCTCTTCTGGAAGGCAGTACTGGTTTTAGAAGGTAGTTTGGGGAAAATATATATCTGCTCAGTTTGCTCAGTTTGAGAAGCCACATTGTCAACATTCATCACATCCAATATAGGCGAGCTCTCTTGAACCAGTGGGATAAAATCATCCTTAGGTGGTTTGGATTGCACATCAGCTTCAACAATCTGTGTACCAGTAGTCACATGAACCCCCTGGCCTGCCTCTAAACGATATGTAAGAGAGAGCGAACAAAAATTCGTATCATTTGGATTGAAGAGAACTCTACGAACAAGTCCCAATTGGGCCCGAATCCTAAGTTCAAAAAGAAGTACGATTATGCCCAGGTAAAGCTCGTAAGAAAGGGCCATTATTCCATTCAGGAGTAATATCATCAGCTACCTTATCACAGTCATCATCTATATGGTCAAGCAATCCACACACATAGCAAAAATTAGGCAATTTTTCAAAACGAAAAGAAACCCACACTTTGTTACCACTTCCATCTGAAACCAAGGTGCCTCTCTTAAGTGGGTAAGAGATATCAACCAGGATTTTTACCCTGGCCAAATGACCATAAAGTCCATCACCACTTTTGTCCAATTCTAGAACTTTACCAATCTTCGATGCCACTATTTCAAAAGATAGCCTATCCCTCCGATGAAGTGGCATATTAAAAATACGAACCCAAAACAAGACCTTATCAAAAGGAAGATTTGATATCTGCCCATCCTCAGGAATGTCACTCAGCTCCAGAATAGATTTATCAAAGTGCCAAGGACCATATGTAAGCACCTTTTTCTTATCTTTCAGCGTCGCAAACTGCACCCAAAACATATTATACTCCAATTGGGAAACCGTGACGTTATTATTAAGTCGCCATGATGATGTAAAAGCATTTTTAAGAGCTTTACCAATTAGCTGTTATTTTGATAACACTTTACCAATAAGAGCCCGTTTGTTGTCTTTACCATGATCTACATCATGAATATCACCCAAGTCCACAGGATCTGATTCTTCATCAGTGAGTTTATGACCATTACATAAAAGAGTAATATCCTCAGCCATAATAAAGAAAGGAGAAAAGATTTCAGATGAAAAATAAAACAGAAGAAACAAAAGTCACTGAATGAAAAAGAAAACTAGAAAAGCCAAGAAAAAAACCCTAATTAAGATAGAGATAAAGCTTCCATCGCAGATAGGAAAACCTAGCCATGAAAGAGAGAAAACGTCCACAAGCAGGAGACTTACTTTAAACTTCCGATGCTGTTTTTTCTACTTAATTCATTGAGTAAGTGCTTTCAAGAGGTGAACTGAGGATTCATGCATGGCAACCATAACGCATATATATTTCCAAATATTGAAAATCAATTTGAAATGTCCTTATTATATCTATAGTAATTACATAGAAATTTTGTTAATCACTTTTACAACACAATTATCTTTGTTCTTAATCAGTATCATTTAGAGTTTGTGAGGTACTGGCTATCCTCTTTTATTTGTAAAATTTAAATCACTCTTTGGCTTGAATAATTACATCATGAATTCTTGCTATAGTCTTTCTCTTTTCCAGTCAGTAATTCATTGCTCAAAAGTCTAAGAGAAGTTCGATTGGTTCTTCCTAATTCAACTCTAGAAAGAAAAAAAAAAGAGTTATTATCTTTAATACATCGAAATATATGAGATATACGTACATTAATTTTATAATTTTTAATTTTTGAAAGGTAGGCCGATGTGAAAAATAAATCAAAGTAGATCTAATTAATTTAACTAAACATTTATTCAGGTATATACAACTTTTTTAATTTAACCTACAACTACTTTTACGTTTAATTGGAGAAGGGAGAAAAATAAGGATCGAACTCTTAACTTATTGGTATTTTAAAATAACGTCATACAACTTGATTATTCAACATTCGATATTTTCATACTTGTTAATTAATAAAAATAGATTTTTATTAATTTGATAAAGCTCATCCTTGTATGTCTCTAGTATTTGATAGTTAGAAGAGCTCCTATTAGTTTGAAATTCGAATTGAGAGGATCCAAAAAAAAATAAAAAGAGCCAAAACTCTCACCAAATCTTTTTTTTTTTCATATACAAAGCTTGAATTTAAACTTAAAAAATTTATAAAACTTTTTACCACTTAAACAAATGGGTGTTTGTAACTTGCATGAAACATATTAACTGAATGCATATAAATGATAAACCTTGGTCATGATGTAACTTCCAAATTCAGAATAAACTAGATGTACACCCGCGCAATGTCCGAGTTATATAAAAATATAATAAAAATCTTAATAAAAATATTATATGAAAAATATTTTGGTATTTACCAATTTCCTATTAGTGAAACAAACTTTCAAATAGATTCAACAAAGATGAATAGATAAATATAATTCAAAATTAAGAATAATCAAGTTATTTATATTGTAAATAAAGTTAAAGTGGTGTACAATAGTTTCAGGCTACAAAACCACAACAATACCTTCTTAGCATCTTGTAATCTAGTGTAATCTAGAATCAAATTTCCTATCTTTCAAGCTACAAAAAGAAATCTAAAAAATGAAACCAAACAAATGCTAATTTTTTAAAAAATTAGAATGATTTTTCAGCTAATTTTACCACATGTAACACGAAAGTATAACAGAGAACGTATATACGCAATTGAATCATGATGCTAATTTTTCAGCATCCAAAATTTTCACCCGACTTCTTGAGTCTATCCCATAGCTAGCTCTTCCTGATGGATGCCAGTTTTGTAATTTGCTCTTTTAGTCCCGAGTCAAAGAAGTGATTGTACAACTGCAACATAAAACATAAAATATTCCAGTGGATCAGAAAGGCTGCAGCACTAATTTCATTATGCAAAGCAAAAATAAAATGAAAAAGAGAAGATTGAGAAAAATTTACAATGGCAGGGATTCCATGATGAGTAAGAATATAAGCATATTCTTGCATGATTTTATCTGAAGGAAATGGCCATAGTTTTTTTAGTAGAGCTAGTGTCATGATTATCAATAAAAGTCACTGCATTTTTAGGCATTATGCTAATCAACTCAGGTGGGTTTCCATTTGAATCTTTCAACCTCCATAGGTTCCCTTGCACAGCAGCTTGAAGAATCCCTTTTGTTGTGAAATCAAATGATGTGATGACACCACCAGCAGCTTGAATTTCCTCTCCCATCTTGCTTCTCAACAGTTCTATGATTTATCACTATATCGGCCAAAAATTTAATGCCTTTCTCATGGAAAGCCTGAATTAGTGACTTCAATTCATCTTGGTTTCCATAGTTTGATGCACTTAGATCAAACAGTCTTCCTGACATGTACCCTGATTCAACATTAAAACGAAGGCAAATCAGGTGCCTTTGACTTTGTCAAAAGAAAATCAGCATTTAAGGTTTCATGGCTTAAAAGACTCTTAAAATGAAATCAGTCATATGTTTTCACCTGAATAAATAGTATCAGCATTTGCCGGAGAAATACCCTGAGGTGCAACTGATTGAGAAGCGGGAGAAAGCCAGACATGAGTAACTCTTGCATTAGCCATGTCAGGAACAAAATTCTTGAGAGAGTTGTACCATCCTCCGGCCTTGTTACATGATTCCCGATTGAATCCCTATCATACCATCATCAAACTTTAAGACTGTAATCTTTTTCAAAATTTACATGCACAAAAAAGCCTGCATATATATGTGCCTAAGCAACATGAACATTTAGACATCCAAAACCAATTCATGGAAGCAGGCAATTTCCATTAAAAGACCCAGAAATAACAGTTACAAATAGCATAAAAAGGCCAACGCTTTCTCATGCACCATTTCATTTGCTACCAATACATAAAATTAAATTGTATCTTATTGATTTGACTCCAGAATTGATTGAGAGCAGTGAGCACGTCATCTTAAGAAACCTAATTTAATTAACCCACAGGTCATAAAAAAGAAAATCTAGAAATAATCCAATTACATATAATAACAAAAAAACAATTCAAAACATAGAAAGATAACATCTTTTCAATCCTAACAAATGTAAAAGATCAAAAGAAAAAAAAACTAACCCTTGAAATAATAAAATTGTTGGCGATGAAGGAGAAGCACCAAGACTTTCAAGCATTGCTGTCCGAGCAAGAAGAGGAGCTGGAACTGCTGTCGCCGGGGCAGGAGCCAGGGATGAATGACAAAAGGTAGCAGCGAGAGAAAAGAATGTAAAAGCTGATTAGGAATTTGGGCTCTCACAGAAAAATGAAATTGAGAATTGATAAAAAAAAATAAAAATAAAAGGAAAAAGAAAGGAAGCGAGAGAGATAGTGGCTTCCATTTTTTTTCTTCATTTATCAATAGATACACATTTTTTTTGGTCAAGAATAGATAGACATTTTCTTTGGTCAAGAATAGATAGTCATTTAACCATTACTATCTACTTCAGATTCAAAAACGTTACAAAGAGGAATAAAACAACCAAGCCAAAAACAATGAAAAAAAATATATGAAGCTTACAAAGTGCCACATGACATTAAAAAATTGAGGTGGCAAAATTCATGTATTTGATTATTATATATTTTATTACTAGACATAAGTCCGCGCAATGTGCGGGTAATATAAAAATATGAATAAAAAAATATTATGTAAAAATATTTTGATTTCTAAAAAAATTAAAAGATACAATTGAAAAAGAAATTATATATTGTGTTGCAATACAATTGAAAAAGAAATTATATATTGTGTTTCAACTTATAAAAAAAATTAAAATTTCTATTAAGTCACTTCTTCTCTTTTAATATAAACAAATTGACAAATAATTAAAATATTTCATCTTTTATTAAACAATACTAATAGATCGATCATGGCATTGCAATTATTATTTAGATTAAACAAAATCTTTAAATCCATTTTTTTAAATAATGAAAAAATAAATTTATTCAGCTGAGTTAATTAAAATGTTGGTCTACAAATTTTGTTATCAATAAAAATTAATAGGTCACTGCAATTTTGAAAAGCAAAAAGGTCATACAACCATATTCACCATACAACACATTTTTTGCTCAGCATTGCAATATAAAATTATGCACCTGTGAAAATTACAAGACAAAAAGAGAGTAATTACAGGATTTCAGCTAATAGAGGACAATATTAATTTTCAATTACTACAAAGCAACAAAGACATTAGATCAACCATTGATAAACAAATGGACGAATATTCAGTTGCACAACAATTGTCAATAAATTAAATGTTTTAAAAACAAAATGACACACCAAAATAACTATTCAATTGAAAACAATGAAAAAAATAAAATACTCACAAAATTTT
>CATIWM010010787.1:0-12928 GCA_949671775.1 Mallotus repandus | reverse complement strand
ATATATATATATATATATATATATATATATAGACATATAGACATGCATAAACACACATAAGCACTACAAATACCATAATGGAGTAAATATTTATAGAAGGAAAAAAGGAAATTGACCAAAAATAGATAAAATTAGTACATGAAAATAATGTCAAGTTATGTTTGTAATCTAAGAATTGGCTTTGAATGTCACATTAATAGGACCAAATAATTTCATTTTATTACAAATGTGACATTAATAGGATGAAGGACAATCACACCCTCAATGTGTCAACAATTCCAAGTCAAGAAAGAACCAATGCACCTGAAGATTCCAAAAATGAGAGCATCGACAATCAGGTAAACAAAGGGGAAATGGATCTTAAAATTACTTCATCACTAGCTATGGACAAAAAAAATACTCACAAGAATAAAGTATCTCAATTACCCTTAACATTTGTCATCTAATAATTATGGCCTAATATGACCATTACTTTACCAAGTTAGGAAAATGCCCATTACGGATCCTTACCTACACAAGCACTCAAATCTTTCAGGTGAAGAAGACCATGATATAGACGATAATTTTGAGTACAACAAGATGGAGACAAGTATCACAACCAGGAAAAGAAAGTTGATTTACAACGAAGAATCTGAAGCTTGACAAAATCCATATTTAGAGATATATACAATTTTGATCTAATGGAGCGAATTGTCCGAGGGGCAACAATAAATTAATAATGTCGAGCTACCTTTACAAAATCATGTTTTGGTTACTTAGTTTGGTTAATATAAATTTTATTCACTATTACGTTCTTTCTTTAACACTGTATGCCATTTTGACTTCAATCTCATTTTTTATATTTTTCATTATCGTTGCCTATTTGTTATCAGCTCATTGCAAACTAGTCAAGAAAAAAAAACAAACAAAAACATTATAGGTGCTCACTAAATATTGACACATAAAAGTTTTCAAAAGAGATTTCTTCAACTTTGAGCTCTTTATAAATACAGACCAAATAACATAAAGATAATCTTAAAAAAATAATTAAAAAACACAAAACAAGTACTGATCATTGGAAAAATAAATGGCAAAATGAGGATTATGAATTTCAAAACTATCTTCCCGGCTTCCTACCTCCCCATTTTTAGAAGATCTGTAAAATTCATTCCTCTACATCTTGCTTCTTGATCTATTCATCATATTCTTACATGTACTGACCTATTACGATACCATTGTGCCCAACCCAATCACAGACTCCTAGGTTGTTTACTTCAGAAACTACCTCAACAATTTGCACAGCCAATCTGATACTTGGTCTGTCCTTTTCATCATCTTCAATTCAACAGCAAGCAACTTTACAAGCTCCACTCAGCTCTTCTATACTGCCTTCACTTTTCAATATATCATCGAATCATACATTCACTGCATCTTCTTCGCTAATTGTATTCGCAAGTTGAAGTGGGAAGTAATTATCAATTCCAAAGTCAAAATGGTCACTATTCCTCCTTCCTGATATAATTTCACATAACAGCATTCAATAGCTGAAAACAACAGCTTTTGGAGTAACACCCTCACCTGAGAGGCATTTTGGTGAAGACAAGTCCAAATGAACATCATTTTTTCATATGATTATCGAGTGTCTATTCATTCATATGTATATAGACATTAAGATTGTAAAATTAATTATTGCGTTAATTTGTGTTAAAGAAAAATCGATTCACTAAATTTGTAGAAATTGAAAATGTTGTATTAACGTCAACTTCAAATAAAATACACTCCCACTACTAATGATCATGCCTCCTCATATTTCTTTAGATTTATGTTGAAATAACGTAAGAAAAGAAATGGAAAAAGCAAAGTCAAATTCGAACCCTAAACAAATTGAAAGCAATAACAACAGAAAATAAACTTTTAGAGGAGTAAAAACATAAAACAAACTGAAAGGAAATGAAAGGTTTCGACAAAACTTAAAATGGGAATGCGGAAAGGACAATCATCTAAAGAAAATAAATAGGAAAAGAAACCAGAGGCATCAAGCAAAAACTTAGAACTGAAGTGCGTCTTATTTATGAAAGTGCCCTTCTGACTCCAAATTCTATACCATATCACTATATATGACAATCAATGAACAACTACAACCTACAACTACTATATAAAGATGGAGCCAACTACCTCTCTAAAAATACCTTTCACATACACCATATAAAGAACACTCACCCACAAGCACAAACAAAGATGTTACAGAGTTATAAGAGACCATTTACAGAGCTACCATGTGAAATTATAGTCACAATACTACTCAATCTTACACAAAACAATTTCACATCATATCTATCATTGTCTATATGGTGTATATTTTACACTACCTCTGACCAAATTACTGCATATTTCATTCTTTTTCTAACTTACTTATCCTAATACTTTCACCATTTTCACTATTCAATCACTTACACTTTCTCTTTCTTTTTACAGCTCAACATTCTGCTACAAGCTTGCAAATTAACAACAAGTGCTCGAACACATCAACCTATGGCTGTTACTTACAAATTTCTAGACTTTTAATAAAAGCACTAAAAGGTCCCTCTACACATTGATTAAGGCAGGGAATCAATCAAGTATTAAAACTTCTTATTTCATTTTTAAAAGTATTATCTAATTAATTAATTATTTACTATTAAATAATTATAATTGACATTTACATTATTAATATTTATATTGTATTAACTATTAATTTATTTTTTAATTTAATTTATATAATTTCATTCAAATTTTATTAACCAAAATTATATTCATATTAAATTTTATTTATCCAATACACTTAATTCATTTTCATTTTATTTCATTCATTCAATATAATATAAAAAATTAAATTATTAATAAATTAATAGTTATATATTTTGTAACAATGACTAACATATCACAATTACTATTTTCTCCAAAATAGGGCCAGGCCTCTTTGGCGATCAAATTCAAACAACTTGATTTTCGTAATGATTAATATCTGGACTCATATAAAGACAATACTATAAATATTCCAAAAAAAGGGCTATATTGACATATTTAATAAAATCTTTACATTATATATATTTAGTGTCAATATTAATTTTTTTTTAACTCCCACTTACATATAATAAAAATAACATACAACATCCACTAAACGTTGCATATTTCCTCAAAATTAAATGAATTATTATTTCTAATAAATAAGTCAATAAATCACATTCAAAAAAATTTAAAAAACTATTTATATGGCCATTTTGAAAGCCTCCCCTATGTATGGAAAATGTATTCTTAAATTTGAAAAGTTCAAATTATTTTTTCCCATAACAGTTGTATAATAGCTCCTATAAAATGATTCTTTTAATAAACTTCCAAATATAATTAGTCAATATCACTTAAAATGAATTAATTCAATAATTTTGGTGTTTCTTTAAAAATGGTGAAAAAATTCCATATTAAATATTTTCACTTCACTTTTTAGGCCTTTTAAAATACATGACTTTCTGGGTCAAATATTACATTCCTATATAAGTGTAATTCTCAATCCCTAAAATTGTATTCACCATTCATAATTTTATTCTCAAGAGGATCAATATGCATTCTGGAATAGAAGATGAATGCTTCAACTGGCATGTTCAAAATCCCCATTTTTTCAAAGTAATTTTGGCCAAATCAATTACCGATGGAAACCTAGTAAGTCTTTTAAAGAATCTTTATTAATATTGGAATTCAATATTTTTCCATTACTATCAATAAAATGTTCCACAATAATTTCCTTTGTTAATATTGTGAGTTTTTGGGATCTATTTGTCATTTCATTTTCTAGAAAGGAAAAAGAATTATTTTCAGCTCCTGACACATCACTTTATGCACGTTATTACTTCAATCCACATTTTCATCTGGTGCACCCATGATGAATCAAAGCCAATATTTTCAAACAAGCAACTACTGAAATTATTGTTTCCCAATTTTCTTTCTACGAAATACAATTTCTATAAATCACAATTTTATTAACAACGATAATTATAATTCAAAAATTTTGCGCATCCAATTAACTCATACTATTCGCCAGAAATAAGCCCTCAATTTCCAACAAGTGCACAATTGTTTTCTACCACAAAATTAAATAAAACCATGTAATTCAATTCACACCACAAAAAATTCCCATCTTTTCGTAAAATTATTCATAATAGCATATTTTATGAACATATTCTCTATTTACACTTTTAATGATTCAGAATTTAATTTAATTTTTTTTATTTCAATTCATGTCGGATCTTCCAAAGAAATTTGTTCAAATGTATGGAGATAAGCTAACTCCCACAATTACAATCAATGTTCCAAATGGTGATCAGTGGAAAGTTGAACTTCTAAAACATGATCATTGATATTTTCTAAGCAAGGGTTGGAATAAATTTTTGCAAAAATATTCCATTTCACAAGGACAATTTAAAGTTTTTCACAATGATCAAAATAATTACACTTTCAACGTTACTATATTTGACAAAAGCTACCTTGAGATCGATCATTCATTTTATAATCAAAGATTAAGTACGTTCAACTCATTCCACAACTTATTTAAAGTTCATCCGAATTTACACATTAACATGTTTGATTGTCATTCATATTGATTCTATATTATTTATTTCCATGCAACTAAACTAATTGATATATTATATCAACATACACCAAATGACTCCAAATATTTCTACAGGACTTCATTAAAGAAAAATTCCAAAGCTCAAGAACATGCAACAAAATTCACATCTATCAAGCCATTTTTTGTTGTCCTTACACCATCTTCCCATTTAGTGGTATGTTAATTCAAATTACACTTTCACGACCAATGTTATATATATGTCTAATATAGGTCTTCTGCACAATGTCCCACTACATTTTTTTAAAACAATTCAAAAAATGATGGAGTATGCCAGTCACATTGACATTTCAATCCAAAAAATGGAAGGTTAAATTAATTTCTCGCCATACTTATAAATGTGCCTATTTGTCTATTGGATGGACATTGTTTGCAAGAGATAATTGTCTTTCTGAAGAAGATGCATGCGTGTTTGAGTTATATAATGTTAATCTTCATCTTGTAATTGCCCTGGGGGATTAATAGAGCTTTTGAATAATTAAAATAAAACTAAGAACCTTGAGCAATGATTAAGAGTAGAGAAGATAAGAACACAACCAATTAAGGAGTTCGGTTTATCAATAAACCTATGTCTCCACCTAACTCTCATAAGTTAGGATTTTTGAATCACCACAATCTGTCTACTTAGATTGATTTTTACAAGCTTGACTTTTAGGCTCAACTCTAACCTTACAATCAAGAGTTTAGGATCACTTTTCAACCCAATTCCCAAGTATTTTCAATGGGCAAACACTTCAACCTTCCACACAAGAATAGAACCTCACTTCTCTTTTCTTAAAAGAAGAGTTCATATTCTAACACACAACCAACTCTCACAAAAGTCAATCAAGTACAAAGAAAAATATAAGAGAATTTCAATGCTCAATGAATGCTTAAAGGTAATTGCTCAACCACTAAGTGTATAACTTGTTAAACGAAGTTCCGGGGGTTGATTTTATACTACAGCATAAAAAATATGGTTGTTGAAGCCATTAATGTCGTCCACAACCTCTTCAAGCTTCATTAAATGTAATTTAGCTTTTTGCAGAAATTTGGTTAGTCCCAGTCGGGATATCCTCAGTCTCGATCAGGACGTTCAATAAAAATAATCATTGCAGCTGATAGTGCCATTACTTTTGAAAGGGACATATTTGGTCCTGGTTGGGACATCACTCGTGACTGATGACTCGGGTGGCATCTCAGTCAGGACGGAGACCGAGAGGGTACTACCTAAAACATCAAACATTACTTATTGAAGTCCTGATCGATTTCATGTGGTCCTGGGCAGGATTGCCTTGTCCCAGGTGATATCTCAAAAGGGACGGTGCTCATGAGGAGCATTGTCCCAGACTTCAAAGGAATATGTTGATGTCCCGAATAATGAGCATATGGTCTCGCTCATGATGACCTAGTCCCGAGTGATGTCCTAGTAGGGACGGTGCTCGAGATTGGTACTACCTCAATCTTTGATTTTGAGCAATCAAGTCTCGGGCTTGGTCCTGGTCAGGTTAAAGCTCATGACTGCTTATAAGACTTCAATTCCTTTGATTTTTCTTCATGATTTTATTTTCTGAAGGTACCCTAACTTATACACACTTGAAGTAAACTCATTAGATACTCAAAATATGGTTTGTTAAGGTCAAAATAAGGGCTAATTAAGATTGATCATTGCAAAAGGTCAACAATCTCCCCCTTTTTTATTTTAATAAACCTATTTTGAGTTTGAGAAGATAATAAAAAAATGCAAGTGTGAAACTTTAAACGTCGCCTCAATTTATGAATTTCGTTTAATGTTACTCCCTTTTAATGTGTGCATGGATGTTTAAATAATTAATATGACAATTATTTGGCAATGATGACCATTCAAAATCAAACTCAAACATGTCTCCCCCTTTTGGCAAAATGCAAAAAGATAAGATTAATAAATATTGCATTAATGAAAGGAACAAGTACAAAGAGAAAGATGGAGAATAAATGAAGAATAAACTAAAACTATAACAAGCACAAAGGACCCTAACAACCCATAAACTGAAAATAAACCAAAAGGAAACTAAAGACAAGACACAATAACAAAAGGACAAAACACATAACATATAAAAGAAACAACTAGTCATCATGAGGAGCATCTTTTTGAGTAGGAGGATGGGAGAATGGAGCATAGGTACAAGCATAGCCTTGTTGTTCATACAAGTAATGCACATCATGTTGGAGGTGGGTTATGTTTGCATCAACTTAATCGAAGCGAGTGTTAAAATTGCTCTCCATTGAACTCATGTGATCAAAGAGTTGACCCACCCATTAAGGCTCATCACCATAGGCTTAAGAACCTAGAGAGGATGTGCCTTCATGCCTAGTCCGCTTTCTTTCAGGTGCCCCTTGAGTTTAAGTTTCAAGCCCTTTATCACCACCACCTTGATCTTCAAATTCTTCAATTTCTCTAACGATAACATCAAGGTTTTGGCCTTCACCAAGATCATGCTTCCAAACCCATGTGTTGTTAATCATTAAAAACTGTTTAGAATTGTTTATAAAGGTTTCATCAAGAAGAAGTGGTTTGGTGGAAGGCAATGTAGAGAGATTAACGCCATAGAATTGAGTCAGTTTAGTAACAATTCCACCAACACAATTAGCCTCGGTTGAACTATCATTAATAAGCCACAAAAGCCATTGCAAAAATCTTTCCAAGGCAATGGGTTCATTGTCAACAAGACAATGAAGAATAAAAAGATTATCAAGAGAGATTGTTTCATCACTAAGAACTCTACCATTAATAGAATAGGTGAGAAGGCGATTGACACACCATAAAGCTTTGGATTTAAGATTAAAGGCCTTAGTATGCCCGACGGAGAAACTTGAGGCTTAAGGAACTTGAACCTTATTCCAAAAGATATGGGGAAGCTAATTGGGTTGGACTTGAATGTGACCCTCTTAAGTGAAGCCAAAGAGAGTGTTAAATTCAAGGTGAGTCATGAATCTTTCTCTACCACCAAATTTAAAACGCATAGAGAAGTATAGATTTTCATTATCATAAAGCACAGAGTGAAGGGTGAAGGTAGAAAGAAATTCCCCATTCAAAGTAAAGGGGTGGAGGCAAATTCATGCAAATTCACTCTAAGCAAAAGTTCCTTGACTTCTTTATAACACCCAATAGCTTTTAGAGTGGATTTATCCATGAATCTAAAGGGAATAAGAGGCCTCTTTTGAAATTGAGCAAGTCTCTTCTTGACATCTTAAGAAGAATAAGAAAAATGAGGATATGATCTTTTAGGTTTGTCCTTCTAGGAGGTTGGCTCTTAAGATGATAAAGGAGTCTTGGATGGTTTCTTAGGAGCCATGGTTGATGACAAAAATTGCTAAAGAAAAGAAGTAAAAGAATAAGAGAATAATGAAAGATAGATAGTAAAGAGGAAAAGTGAAAATAAAAAGAAGAGAATATTTATAGAGGTGTGGAAGGAAGAGGAAATGAAAGAAATTTGAATTTTGGTCAAAAAATGCATCAAAAACTATTTCTAACTAAGATTTATGTGCCTATTAAATGTAAGGATTCATTTTTCCATATGTTGTCAGGATCGACCATGTCCCAAGCGATATTATGATTGGGATGCCGATCATGATCACCATGGGAACAAAATGAACATGTGTCCCGATCTAGTACAAGCACAGTCCCAGTCAGGACTGATGTTCGTGACACTCCCCTTCAACTTTTTAAAAAATTTGCAAAAAGGTCTAAAAATTGTTGCAATTTAGTCCTTATAGATTAAATGCGCACCAAATTGATTGAAATTAAATGCAATATGAATTTTAATCACAAATAGGACTATATTCATGCACAAATAAGCATATAAATGAATAAAAAGGAAAAGTTTATTTTGCTAATATTAAAATAATTAATTAAGTATTTTGCTAATATTAAAATAATTAATTAAGTATTTTTCTAATACCACAAATTAATATTTTGCTAATATTAGAAAGGATCTAATCATACCTCTATAACACTTTTCATCAACCGATTTGTCATTCTCATCCTTGTTGAGTTTTGTGATGCTTATAGGAGTCTTACTTGACTTAGCTCCTTCCATACCAAACTTCTTAAGAATGTCTCTTGTGTATTTGGTTTGGCTAATGAAGATCTCATCTTTGCATTACTTGATTTGTAGTCCAAAGAAGAACTTGAGCTCACCCATCATGCTCATATCAAATTCTCCTTGCATTAACTCAGAAAATTTCTCACACAAACAATAGTTAGTAGCATAAAAAATGATATCATCAACATAGATTTGAACGATAAGTAAACCATGTTTGGATTTCTTTATGAATAAAGTTGTGTCAACTTTTCCTTTAGCAAAACCTTTCTCCAATAAAAAGTTACTCAACCTCTCATACTAAGCTCTTGGAGTTTGTTTTAATCCCTACAATGCTTTTGAGAGTTTAAACACATGATTAGGAAATCAAAAATTTCAAAACCCGGAGATTGTTCAATGTAGACCTCCTCTTCAATATAAACATTTAAAAATGCACTCTTGACATCCATTTGAAAAGTTTAAAATCCATGAAAGATGCAAATGCAAATAACATTCTAATAGCTTCTAACCTTGCAACAGGGCAAATGTTTCATCATAATCAATGTCCTCCTCTTGATTATAACCTTTATTCCTAGTTATAATACCTTGTTTATTCATCTTATTTCTAAACACTCATTGGGTGCCTATAATAGGATGATGTTAAGGGCTAAGAACCAAGGTCTAAACCTTGTTTCTTTATAATTGATTTAACTCTTCTTGCATAGCAAAGGCCCAAAATTCATCACTCAAAGCATCATCCACATTTTTTAGTTCAATCTGAGAAATGAAGGCTAAATTAACAATTGATTTAAGTTGAGATCTAGTAGTTACCTCCTTTGTAGTGTCACTAATGATGAGGTCTTGATGATGTGCTTTCTTGAAATGTCATTCCTTTGAAAGTGCATCCTTCAAGGTAGATTGAGGTGCCTCCTCACTATCGTCCTTGTTAGGACCTTCAAGCTCAAAAGATTTGCTAACATTTCCTTCTTAAATGTTTCCTTCTTAAATGTTCATATCCATAAGTTCGTCTACAACATCATTAACACTACAAATGTCCTTTCTAGTTTCAAGTGGGTTAGATTCATCAAATATAACATGTATTGACTTTTTAACTACAAGAGTTCTCTTGTTAAAGACTTTATATGCTTTGCTAGAGGTGAAGTAGCCTAGGAAATTTCCTTCATCAGCTTTAGAGTTAAATTTCTAAAGGTTGTCATTGGTGTTTAATATAAAACATTTGCATCCAAATACTCCACGATATGAGATTTTGGGTTTTCTATTGTTCCAAATCTCATAAGATGATTCTCGCTTGTATTAAGTAGCGGTGTGCTTCCATTAGTTTAAATCAACAATAGCAGGAATTGAACCCTACACTTTAGGAAGGAGTTATCATTTGACTACTCACTCACTGACCGCTTCCATTAGTTAAGTTTGATTTGATTTAGAATAAAATAAAAAAAGAAAAAATTGAACTTCTTAAATAAGGGAAGCAAACAAAAATTAGAGTTGAATTGAACTTGAATTGATTCAAAAAGTTCTAGTACTAAATAAATAAATATCAATTCAATTTGAATTTTTATTTTTTGCACTAAAAAATTGTACCAATCAAAATAAATTCAATTTAAAAATTAAAATCAAACTGAACCAATATAGTATGTCCACTTGGGTTTTTTTTTTTTTTTTTTTTTTTAGGCTATTTTTTCTCACTCCAGTAGTTAGCAATCTGACTAGAACAAATTAGCCACAAACACTCATTTGCACATAATTGAAATTTAAAGGCTCGAATTCTTTTTTTTTTTTTTTAAGTTTAAATAGCAAAATTTGAAAGAAGGTCAAATGCCGCTTACCAAAATTTATTTAAACTGGGAACCTTAGAGCAAATGCAATAATGTAGGAAGTAGCTTCGACGAATTATATAGAAACGAATTCAAGAGTTGGAGAAAATTATGAACATAAATGTAGTATAACATGCTAGCAATTTAATATTAAAGTAAGAATCTCTAATAAGATAAGACTCGATTGTATTGATTAACTGTAAGTATCCTTCAGTTCAATTTAATTTGATTTAGAATTAAATAAAATTGAAAATTTTGAACTTTACATATGGTTCGATCAAATTAAATCGAACCACAATTATAATTAAAATGAACTTTTATTGAACCAAAACATTTGATTCCACTAGTTTTTATCCTGCGCATTGCGAGGATATTTTTATTAGTTTTTATTATATATTTAAAATCATTTTATTTTAAAAGAAATTTAGACAATAAAAACAAAAGAAATTTTCCAAAATCACATAAAAATAGTGATCAATTTATGAATGGACAAATTCATACGAATTAAGTACTTTAGTAAATGAATCCAATAGAATTTTCAAGAACCAATATTAGAAATCTCTAAATATATATAATAAAAATAAAATGCAAAATTCTAATGAAGATCAACTATCAACCTCAATTGATTCCGAGAAACATCAAGTTTCCATAATTTAGTTAGCTTTGTAAAGTGAATTTCTAAAAAAAAAAATATCAATGAATTATAAGAAAGTTCTACTCTCTCCAGCTTCATGTGTTCTATAAAACTTGCAAAGTTTTATTTTACTTGTCTATCAATATGCATGCAAATGTAGAGGAAAAATCATCTATGATAATAGAGATATTGAAAATAGATTGTTGCTTCTATAGAGTGCAATCCCTTATCAAGTTGCCATGAAGAACAATAACTTTTTTTTTTCTTGCAAGAATAAACCAATTTGTGTAGCTGGTTTAAGTTAAATTTATTAACAATTGAGAATAGAGCGTGAAAGAGGCTATCAAATTCTCTTTGAAATATTTAATAGGTCTTTTGTTAAATCACAAAGCCAATAAAATAGATCTATATTTAAAGGTGAAAATGGAAAGAGGGAAAGAACTTCAAATGGAAGTATAGTTAACTCTCCATGAATTCATGGTAGTTACATAATGAAGGAAATAATAGTACATGAAGAGTCCAAAATTAGTTTAATTGTATGGAAAATTATTTTTAACCAAAAGACATGAAGGTTATAGAAAATCAAAGGATTTGATAAAATTTTTTTTGAATATTAACTCTTTTTGAGTATTCATGAATAACAACTTTGAGGAGGTAATGCATTAGAAGTATTTTCCATTACACATTAGTTAATGTAGTATAAATTTATGCTACCACATGGCAAAAATATAAAAGTAACAATTGACATAATATTATTGTGAGAGTTAGCTTTATTATATTTATATAGATTTTTGTCATTAATTTTTAATCTTAATTATATATATATATATATATTAGAAGGGAAAGAACACACACACAAAAAAAAAAAAAAGAGAGAGACGGATGAATGTAATCTTGATTCTAGAAAAAAAAGACATGCCACCAAACAAACCAAGATTTATAGTTTCTAGTGTTAAATAAATAAATATCAGTTTAATTGGAAGTTTTATTTTTGAAAAGCTGTACTTTTGGTTTCTTAATTATTCATATTTTTTTCGGTGAGTCTCTATATTTTAATTTGGCTACATTAAGTTCCTATACTTTTTATTTATTTTTTTATCGAGTCCTTATATTTTTATACATTGAATCCCTCCGTCAAAATTTCAGTTCCCATATTTTAACATTATATCTAATTAAGTCCTTGTAAAATATATAATTAACTCCCTATATTTTTTTAACTGTACTAAATAAATCCTCAAAAGTTTCATTTTTAGCCAGTTAAATCTTTATTTTTTAATTTTTTATTATTAAATCTTAAAATACATATTCTTTCATTACTTTTTTTCGTATATAATTAAAATATATGTCATTTATTTCTAATAAATTTCCATTAATAAAAAATAAATTATACTGCTTAAATTCTTACAATTTTTATTTTAAGTCAATTAAATCCTTATTTTCAAATTTTTTAAGTTAATTGATAAAATCCTAAAATTCACATTCTTTTAATTTTTATCTTGTTAAAAATATAGATTATCAATTTCTAATAATTTTCTATTGCTAAAAATGTGTATGATTTTTAAAAAGATGTATAATACAAATTTAATTTAAATATATAAATGACAAACATGTTTATATTTTTTATTCAAAAACATTTTAACTAGTTATTAGTATTTGTATAGAAAATTAATAAATTAGTGATTTCACTAATAAATATGTAACTGATACCACTTTTGAATACATGACAAATTTAAATTTTAGATCATCATTAATTAAAATATAAAGAATTAATAAATATTAA
>CATIWM010010771.1:0-29454 GCA_949671775.1 Mallotus repandus | reverse complement strand
TTGTTGTTGAATCCGAACTCCTTAAATCATTGTGTTCTTCATTCTTCCTTCCCAACTTTCTTTCTATTTTTTGTTTAAATTTCAATTACTATCGATTTGAATTCGATTGCCTTATTCACCCCCCCTCTAAGGCATTTTCAGAGTATCTGGTCGAGTTGTATCCCCTGAAGTGTATTCTTCTATTCAAGAGCGTCTGGTCGAGTTATATCCCCGAAGTACGCATCACAAGGAGTGTCTGGCTAGGTTGTATCCCCGAAGTGCATCTTCTTTTACTGAATGATTTCTTGTGTCAGAAAGGCTCAAGATTCACGTTCAAATATTAATGAGTGGTTGATCGGGCCAGGAAAACCTGAGGAATATGGCTATGTTTTCATCATTTCATTTACTAAGTGACTTCTCACGTTAGAAAGGCTAAAAAATCACGACAAAATACTAATGAGTGGCTAATCAGGCCAGAAAAATTTTAGGATTGCAGTCACGTTTCTATTTCTTCTACTGAGTGATTTCTTATGTCAGAAAGGCTCGAGAATCACACCTCAAATATTAATGAGTGGCTGATCGGGCCAGAAAAACCCGAGGATTATGGTCACATTTCCATTTTCTTTACTAAGTGACTTCTCGGGCTAGAAAGACTCGAGACTCACGTTTCAAATATTAATAAGTGGTTGATCGGGCCAGGAAAACCCAAGGATCACGGCCACATTTTAAGTTAAAGTTCGACCTCTCGGGTTTGAATTCCAAAAGCTAACGACCCAAGTGAAGCTTGCAGGTCAGGTATGTCATTGTTACTGTTGTTATGCATGTTGCTTTTTCAACAAATTAATTTCATAAATCTAATTTTTTGAAAAATTGATGGGGCAAACTGTGGACACCCTCGGTTTGATTGGCCCGCAATAAAAATCTAATGATGAGATAGTATAAATTTTAAATGCTAGAGGAGCCTGAAACCTTCTTTATAATAGACTCAAGAACCCAAAATCCTAGAACCAAGTCTAAAATACCAAGCCAAAACCCAAAACACCAAGTCCGAGCCCAAACCCAAAACACCAAGTCCAAGCCTAAGATATCAAAACCAAGCCCATTAGCCCTTTAGTTCAGTGGCTAGGCCCAGGCCTGGGCTAAAAAGGCGATCGCCTCAATGAAGAGGCGACACCTCTTTGCCCCTAGCATCGGTGAGGCGACGCCTCTTTGGTGGCCAACTTACTTTGCATTAAATACTATTTATGGTTACATTAAGTAGGAAATGGCCCACATTATCATTGATCTGGAGATTTTGGCATAGAAATAGGACTTTTGAGGCAGAAGTGAGCTAGGAAAAAAGAGATAAATGATGGTAAATGATGATCTTTTGTTTGGATATGTTTTTGGGGAATTAGAGAGAAGGAAAGGTGGAGGGCTTAAGTAGGGGTTTTTGGCTGGTTAGAGAAAAAAGTTTGGCCATTTTCAGAGTTAAAGAAAAAGAGAAAAAAGGGAGGAAAAATGTTCTAGAGAAAAAGAAAGAAAAAGAAAGAAACAAAAGAGAGAAAAATGAGAAGAAGTAGAGTTTTCTAACTTGAGGAGTCCATTTCTTTAAAGGAGAAGGGAGTCCTTGCATTCAAAAACATCTGAACAATCAAAACAAGCTCTGAGGGCTAAGTTAGAAGCTCTTAATTTGATCAAATCAATGAGAATTCCTTTTCTTTAGTTTTAAGTCTTTAATTTCATTTAAAGGTTCATTTTCTTAATTTTAATGTTTGTTATTGTGTTTATTGCTTATTTGATTCTATATTAAAGGCCTGAACCTTTGAAATACCAAATTTTTAATGCAAATTCGAGTAGATTTGCATGAATATTGAAGTTGCTTAGGATTTAAGAAATATATAGATTTCTATGTTCTTATTGAAGTGGCGACGTCTCTTCAATGAGACGTCGCCTCATCTTGATATGGCGATTTGAAATCGCCTCCCCACCAGAGTCTGGTGTGAGTCTGTGTTATTTTCAACATTTTTTGGTTTATTTTTTATTTTTAATACGTTTTTACTGATTTGTATCTTTAATATTGCATGTGATTGTCATGATATTAAGTTTGATTAAGTAATTAATTCATGTTTAGATAAATATCTATCTCTATTTCATGCAAATTTAATTCAATTTCTTTGTAAATAAAACTGCTTATTTTGAGAAAGAACTAACATTTGTTTGTTGTAGGGTTTTTTTTCGCTGATTTTCTAATCACTAAGTAATTAGTGAATTAATTAGTTCTTGAGAGATTTTATTTGAATTCAGTATCATTTTAATTGTAAAAATTATTGTAATCCCCAATCCTTTCCCCATTTGTTTTGAATGAATGTTTGTAAATTTATTCTTATTGTTTGTAATAAATGTTGAGGTAATAAGCATGAAACGGGAATAATGTGCAAACTCATACTAAATTGTAAAATTGGAAACGTTCGCAACTCACAATAACAAGGAAATAATCAATAATCAAAGGTAATAAAATACAAAACACACAGGGAGGCCAACCGCAAGGTTTGGTAGGCATTCCAAAAGCCCATGCCCAGTTTCCGAACCCGATCTCTGATGACGGCTTATGGGAACCTTCGTGGAATCCAGTTGTTGTATAGTGTGTCCCGACTTTCATCCAGGTGGTGACTCCATCTCCAATTTGGGTCCCAAGCTCATTTTGTATTTCTTAGTGGACCCTGAACCCACACAGTGCCGTAGTCGCCAAACACTTGGATGCGCGACTAACCCCGCCGCCTATAATAGCGAATGGAGAGAACAAAACGAATGAAATTGAGAGAAATTGGAAGTATTTGTAGGAAGATGTTTAACTCAAATCTAATTGGAATGGGAATATTATTGTTGATAATCCTTATTTTTATAGGACTATTTTCTCATTAATAGTAAAAGACATTACTTTTTTTATACTTTCTCATAGGCTTTGGAGCGTTGGATCTAAATTATGAACTTAAATATTGATAATGGGATATCAACCCTCATCTTGACATAATCTAATTCTTAAAGGGTACTTTAACAATCTTTCACTTTTTCGTTTATTTATACTAATACGTTATTAGATTACTTTGCAAAATTAGGTTTTCAATTTAGGACGCACGTATAGATCAGTGCAAACAAACGAAAAAAATGAAAGACTGTTAAAGCATCGTTTGATTTGATGAAGGGCTTAGAAATTAGATTATGTCAAGATGAGGGTCACATTTGTCTAAAAAGAAACATTAAATGTTTATGTGAGATTTTTATAAAATATTAGGGTTTAGGGTTTGAGGTACCTTCAAATAAATAAGGGATCCTACCTGTCATATGTTTGGGCCTCGTCTTCTGTTAGGGTTCGCAGGCTCATCCCACCCCCTAGTTTAGACCAGGCCTAATACATCACCACACCTTTAAACTAAACTTGATATATCTTACTAATTTTCTTTTTTTTTTTAAGTTGTAAAAATATCATCTAAACACTCAAAATTTAAATAGTATTTAAAATATTGAGTTAAAATATTTGAATAATTAATTTATAAATTGGAAAACTAGACTGATAAAAATTATCAAATTTAATAGGTCAAAATATTATTCTGTTTAAATAAAAAAATTTAAAAATAATAAATAATAAAATCAGTTTTGGCCTCTTCACATGCTAGAGTGAAAAATAGAAGAGAAATTAAATTTGAATCTTCCCAACAACATGAAATTTAAATTTATTACCTTTTTATAGTCTTGAGTGTTAGTAAAAAAAAACATTAAATTTATTATCTATGTACCCTTGAGCTGTAAGAAAAATTATTATATCCTTACCGCTATAATTCAGTTAATTAATTTAAAAAGTTTAGGATTCATTAAATTGAATTCAGGTTTCTTTCTCTAGCTAAAAATGACTAGAATTTAATTTTTTTTCAATTAATTGAATTAATTGCAATTGAAGTAGTTAGAATTTTAATTTTTAAATCAGATTTGGCAACTCTAGAAATGAAGTGTTTCCTATTTGTATTTAAGAGAGATGATATCTGTAATGTATATATAGGACCGTACTGCCAATGGCATTTGTCTGCAGTAACATCTGCTAAAAGGGTAATGAGGATCCACACCGCACAAAACCGAAACCAGGTCGATGTCTAGTCTAGGCTTCCGAACCAAATCTCTTCTATCCAGTTTAGTCCTCTAAACTTGCATTGCAGCACGACTTAGTTAATTGTTACCAACTGGGCCTTTTTATCAATGTTCGTACGTCCCACTCTGAAGGAGAGAATTGGAAGCCAAAACCATCGATCGACAGAGCAGTGTGTGACACCCCATAACACTAATACAACACATATTCCATTAACTTTTGGTGGCAGAGATGGACGGACGGAAGAATTGATTGCAGTGTCACTGTTACCATTCTGATCAAAAGATTAAATTCATCGTCATCAGCCACCCATCTACGTATATATAATTAATTCTGCTGTTGCAGATACATGGATATGGATGAAGAACAAGGGGAAGAAAATTAAGAAATAAAAATAACGATGGGATCCATAAGTCTATAACCATATAGTAAATGAAGAATCTCGTATATGTTTCTTCTCTCTAGTGTAATTTTCAATTCATCTCAATATCAAGAAAGTGCAAATGCAATACCAAGTAGAGCCGTATAGTGCCAGAGAAAGAGAAAGCAATATAGGCAAAAGCATGCGAGGTACTGTTAGTATTGGATGCAGTGAATGCATAAATACAAAGGAACGTGGTCCATGCAAGAGACATCTTCTGTAAATATAACTATAAATAAAAATGTTTCTTCTCCTCATCACAATGACTTGCATTAGCTAAAGCCTAAAGGTTAGTAGTAGTAGTAGTAGTAAGTGGGTGTAGTGTACAATGCCATTTGCACGCATCCTGCTATTATTCTTGAGACAAAGAAATATTAATAAAAAGACCAAAAAAAGAAAATTAAAAGAAACTTTCTTTTTCTCTCTTTGTACCTTACACATGTGGCCTCTTTCTCATCAAGAATTATTGCCCTATTAAACCTAACCTATATCATACTTTCTTTATAGGCCGGGTGAGGAAGTGGGGGAGAGAGGGGCTTCAATTTCAAGACTTTGAGGGTAGGAATCTTGTGACTGAAATTAATGAATCTTCATTACAATAATTGGACCATGTTCCTTCCTCTTTCTTTCTTTCTTTCTTTTATTTTAATTCAATTAACATTTATACATATATGCATAGATAATGTTGTTTGTTAGATTAGGAAAAGACCCAAATCTGTGGTGTTTCTGCAATTTCCATATTGCCACATTCAAGTTCAAAGTTGTGTTGCGGTAAAAAAGGAAAAATTTATTAACAAACCCTCAAACTTATACAATTTATTTCATTGAGCTCTTATATATTTATTATGTTTAAAAGAATCTTTAAACATTTATTTGATACAACATTGAATATTTCTTAACAAAAAAAAAAGTAAAATTAATATTTAAGGATTTGATATTATATAAATAAATATTTAAGTGTTTAATGTTATATCAAATAAATATTTAAGAGTTTAATATGTATCAAACAAATGTTTGAGAATCTTTTAAAACACAATAAATATATAAATATTCAATAAAATAAATTATAAAAATTCGAGAGCTACTAATAATTTTTCCGGTAAAAAATTATGCATCCATATGGAAACGGGTTAGACAGCCTTTTTTGTAGCTTGTGTTTATTTTTACCCTCTCAATGCATGGTACTGTAGACTCTACGAGCAGGGACAGTAAGGGGAATAATAGTCTGTCTTTGTGCATGTGGCTGCTATATAGTTCTTCATTATGCACCTTGAAAGGTTCATTTCATGCTGTCTTTGCAGCTAAAAAGCTACATGCTTAACTTTAATCAACAATTACAACAATGGGGACTGTATATATAGCTGATGCTAGCCCTTGGTTTTGAAGTTAATTAATTAGCTATGTATTATGTGAAATTTGTCTTTGTGCATAAATTAATTAATTAATTAATTAATTAATGTTGGCACCAGCAGCAATCTACTTAGGTGCATATGTATAGAAGTGGCACTTATTTTCCATCTGTAAATTAATGTGCTATAGCTATTAGTCAGCAGCTATGATCAGCAAATCAAAGCTTTTGCCCTTTGAAATGATCTTAAAACAATCTCTCTGCCACCTCCAATAGCATACATGTATATATATAGCGGCAAAATGGATTAAGGGAAAAAGGGTACACCTCAATTGATCATTTACTTCTGTGGCATATATATGCAACCTTATTTCTTGATAAGCAGAGTGGGAATTGCCTATTTCGTTGTAATGTGTGGAATGGGATGATTCAGCATGTAGTGGTCTATAATCCCATATAAAGGGTGCCCCTACCCTCATCAATACGTAGTCCATATTCAAGATTTTTTGTAAGGACAACAACACTGACAATAAATACAGTCCTAAAATATACATGCAGTGTTCCAAAAAAGATAAACATCACAGTTCAGAAGAATCATATGGGCTGATAAGTTCAATAATTTTCTAAAAGAATAATGAAAATAGCCAATCACAAGCTTAGCCTCGCGATAAATGCATATCTCAACCAGAATAATACTTCAAGTTTGAATCCCTCCTTCCTTGGTAAACTTTAAAAGAAAAAATACACATCACAGGACGCAAAGAACTGAATCACATCACTAGCTCTGATGATAAGAATGAGCATATACACATGTGACTGTATCAAATGGCAAATGCTATTTGCCCTAAAACCAAAATTATTTGCTCTGGAATTAAGAGATATAATTAATTATCTGTAGAAAATAGAGCAATATTTCTGATCATAAAGGTTTACATTCTTCCATTTGTTTATATCTTACACCTGAAATTGTAAGTCAAAGACTATGATATTAGAACTGCACAGTAGCTATAGCATATGCAATGAAATGAAATCAGTGAAGCTAATTAACATGCACCACTGCTTCTGATTATATATATATATATATAATCCTCAGGTTTTTAAACAAGTTCTGAGACTGTATATAACTCTATATATTAGTGTCACCTATGCATCTTGGAAGGCTAAATTTGATATTTGTTGATCTCTCTAACATGGCGTGCAACGCATTACTGTATCTACAGTGTCATACCCTTTAACTTTTATTGAAGAATTTGAAAACTCGTGTAGTCAAATACACAATTATTGAATTGATCAATGGCTATTTCATTCCTGACATGCCGTTTTCGCTGTCTAAAATATAAACTACTACATTGAAATTTCAGAGGATATTGATCAAATGCTGACTTTAATTAATTCAAAAGCTGATAGTGCAAAAATTTATTACATTTGGGGCTCCAGACAGTCGTATATTCTTATACAAAACTTGTGATAGTTAATCAAACCAATCGTGTTCAAAATGCATTTGAATTCATCAATCAAACAAATATTTTTGGGTTTCTTTTTTACTAGTTACTTGGGTAAGAAACATGGAATAAAAGGACACAAATTAACCTTATTCTGCAGAAAGAAAACAAATATAAAGATATCAGACAAAATTGCATGAAAATAATGCAATTCATATGGTGTTGATTAAGAGAGCTTCTAGATATATGTATACATCAAAGAGTTGTTTTCCTAATAATATAATCTTTATCTTATCATTCTCTTTTTTTTTTTTTCTTGAACTTTAAATCAATCAAGTGGTGTAAATATGCGTACACATACCATATAAAACAAAGACTTTTTCAGGAACTATACATGCATGAAGCTAGGCGATTGCCAAGTTCCAACTAGAACAGGATGGCCTTGACCAACCACAGACAAAGCGTCCCTCAAAGCACTTGTTGTAAGCATATAAGGATGCTAATGACTTTGTTTAAGGCTGTAAAAGTTTAGATTTAATCCCATTTCGCCTGCAAAAAGCAAATAAGAAAAAAGATGCTGTGATTAAATCACAATCTGAGTAACTAAAGCTGGGACAGCTAATTATACAATGTTCAAATAGTTTTGAACCAAAGTGCTGTGCGTAAACAGGACTGTGGCTAGCACACATTTGAAGTATGGTAAACAAATGCTAATAAGATTTCGTGATCAAGAGAAAAAGCCATTAAGCGCATCACATTTTCAAGATTGTATTATAAATTGTAAAGAAATATTGTTCACTAGATCTTGAAGAGGAGGCGCAAGTTGCACTAGTTATAGGCTAAAGACCTCAATTAATTGTCATTGCTAGGAAGCAAATAAGTGTATATGTGTCATAGTTGGTACTGATGAGCCCACCCTAATAGAATACTTGAGCTGCATTAACATTAATTGTAGCTAAAGTGAAAAATCATAATGCTAGGCTAGACCATAAGATATTGAATATGACCATCATGTAAAGATTGAAAGGAATTAGCTGGAGAACTCAGATATTCACAAAGAAAGTGAATTTTTCAAGACATTAATAATGTAAAAATTTTAAGCATGCATTTCAAGCAGCTGTTACAAAATTTTAGTGGGAATCCACACAGTAATCAAAATGCCCACATTTGATGAAAAATCTCTATCAACACAGACGACTTTTTTAGTTGTGCTGCTATTAATCCGGACAACAAAAGTGGCTGTGTAAAGAAGAAAACATGAATTACCGAGAAAGATACACACACATATATATATAAGTATAACAAAGGCTTGCAGCCAAAGGCTGGCTTTATCGATCTATAACACGAATTAATAATTAATTAAGCACACACATATAAATATAAATATTGGAAAAAATTGGAATTATACATAATTAAGAATAATGATAGATAAAGATAAAATACTAGTAAAAATACAGAAGCTACCTTTTACAGCGCTGCAACTTTTCTGCAACACCAACCTGCAATCCTCTCTTAACTAAGCAGCAGGAGCAGCAGCAGCAGCTATAGCTATAGCATTATCCTAATAAGGTAATAGAAACAAGCGAGAGAAAAAAAAAAGGAAGAAAGAAAGCAACTTTTGCACAATCCCATCCTCTAAACAATGTACCCATTTGTATGATGACTGTCAACAAGAGAGGAGAAGAAGAAGAGATGAAAGTACAGTCCATATCTAAGGAGGAACAAATTAATGTTAACCCAATCAGACTGTGAGGAATTGACCATCTATCATGTATACAGTTATTGGCAACTCCAGGCACTTCTAAGGAAAGGAAAGGAAATAATTTCAATCAATCTACAAGTAAGTAAAAATAAACAAATTTAAACAAGATGCAGTTGGTGCTCATTTTTTTA
This sequence comes from Mallotus repandus, assembly GCA_949671775.1. Classification (NCBI taxonomy): domain Eukaryota; kingdom Viridiplantae; phylum Streptophyta; class Magnoliopsida; order Malpighiales; family Euphorbiaceae; genus Mallotus; species Mallotus repandus. Next base: position 20,251 of record CATIWM010010771.1, on the reverse strand, counting down.
ATTAATTTATTTCTATATACTGTATTATACACAGTTGAAAAAATCAAGGATTTTCTCATCTCTTCTTTTCTTTTCTTTTTTTTTTTTCCCACTCCACATTTTGTTGCACTGCTCTTCCATCTCTTTTGCTCTTCACAAACCACAATTGATCATAACTGGAATCATTTAATAACTGGAAGCAATTTAAAGAAATAAAGAAACCCAGAAAAAAAGGTTGAGAATTTATCAATATATTTTCATCAATTTAGCACCCAATGGCAAAATTAGATGTGAAGGGAGAAGTGGTACTGCAAGTAACTAAAGAAATGGTACTGTAAGTAATTCTTGATCACTTATATATATATATTTATATTATATATATATGATCAAAGATCCAAATCAAAAGATAAGGAAGTCTTTCCTTTCTTTGAAAATTCATGATCGTGATCGCCTGTTGGCATTGAGGCACTGCTGCTGCTTGATAATCTTGACTGGGAAACTAAAGGAGGAGAAAATGGACCCATAATTGTACTTCCGTGTGGCACGTTCTGATCAGATGAAGAAGAGTACTGATCATCTTGTGTTGGGCACTCCATGTTTACACCAAACAACCTCAGCCTCTTTCCCACACTTCTGCCATGAACAACTGGAATTGAATCAATCACCATTGATCTTTGATCCCCTCCCTGATGGTGCTGTTGTTGATGATGATGGTGCACTGCTCCAATTTGTATCCCCACTGAAGGTGGTAGTGGTGGCGGTGGCCTTAGGTAATACTGCGAGGCTGCGGGGTTGCTAAAACTTACTGTCTGTTGTTGTTGTTGTTGTTGATGATGATGATGATAATGATAGTGATGATTTGGTTGATTGTGATTATAAGGTTGTATACTGTAATTCAAATGGTGGAATTGGGATTGCTCATATGGTACTCTTGGCATAGACAAAGGGTGAGGCAAAGAATAGAGCCTACCCCACCTCACCGACTGTGGGAAGTGTAACTGATTTTGCACCTCTAAATGTGTAAACGATGTTGGATCTGGTGCATTAGGCCTGCGTCTCCAGTCTATGTACAGACGATGTTTGCCTGACTCGCCTATACCGCGCTGAAACGACACGATATCACCTGCATCAAGCTTCTTTTCCTTCACAAATCGACTCCAACCTTTAGTCATGACATAGCTCTGACTGCTATTCCAATAAGAGTACCGGAATCTCCACGGCTTGCCATTCCGGTCTTCAAAATTCAAGAGAAGACCTTTCTCATTCGATGAAGAATCAAGAGGGAAGTACTTCTCTGCGTGTTGTTTTGGTATCACTAGTCGGTTTAGCTTGCCTACATCGCTTGGAGTCACTACTTTATCGAACATATGCTCTCTCTCAATAGACCCGCTGCCAGCACCAGGAGCAGTGGCACTTGTATTATCATTTCCAAGTGATAATTCCATGAGGTCAAGTTTCTTGTCGAAATTGAGAGATGATGATGATTCTTGGTTCTTGTAATCTTGTTGAGAGTGATCGGATGAGGAAAGCCATAGATTGTGGTGTTGATGGGGAAGAAAATTTCTGTACTTTGAAGAAGAAGAAGATGAAGATGAAGGAGAAGGAAAAGGGAGCTTACTTGTCGTTGTCATAATGTCTTCTTCCTCTTCTTCTTCCTCCTCTTCATGTTCTTGTTCTTCTTGTGCTTCTTTATCACAAAGCTCTCTTTCTTGTTCAACAAAGTTCATGATGATGACCCCACTTCAAAATTTTTCAGCTTCTTAGTAGTAGATCTTGAAGAATAAAAATCCAACTACAGAAGGAACCAAAAAAAATTAAAATGATGATGGTGGTGGTGGAAAGAAAGTAAAAAAAGTCGGGTGAAATGAACCAAAAATAAAAAAACAAGACTCACCTGCGAAAAAGATTTGGCTTCTTCGTAATAGGATTTTTGTTTCAAGATCTGTGAAGGCCAAGAGAAGCACACCCAAAAGGGTCGATGCCTTCTTCTTTGACCCAAAAATTAAAACAAAAACCCTAAACAAGACAAGAAGCCATGCCCTTCTTCTTGCTAGCTCTTGTGTTGGTGCTGTTGACCTAGCTATATGTAAATACGCAGAGTGAAATAGTACTGAAGTTTTTTTTTTTTTTTTTTTCCTTTATCTTGTTTGTTCCAGTCTAGCCCTTTTTTTCTTTTCTTTTCTTTTCTTTCTTTCTCTCTTCAAGTAGTGATGAAGAAGCAGAAATATAAATTTTTCTGCTTTTATTTTCAGCTAATTAATAAAGAAAGACCCATGAGCAGATTGAGAATTGAGATTATACGTAGGGACCCATGAATGATCTAGTTTGCCTCATGTGAGCTTGTCATTTTCATTATTTTTCATTTATCTCTTCTCTATCTTCCTCGCTAATTAAAATACTCTATAAAAAAAAATGTCAGTTGCTCTCTCTACAGACTACAGACTTAATTTGGCACAAGAAAGTATAAAATACATAACCTTATGATGAATTATTCATAATTCATCATTATCATAATTTGTTATTTTTAATACTACATATTATTGATCATTATTATTATTATTATGTAATTATTGGATGGAGATAAGAATTTCCCTTTTTATACATATAAATTTGTGGGGTTTATTTTCTAACTAAGTATAATAATGATAATAATAATATTAATAATAATGTATAGGCCAATTGTTTTTGTTTAAAGAGAAGAGGAGAAGAGAAAGACAGCATATAATGTAATGGAATGGGTAGTTAGGTTTGGAGTTTTGACTTTGTTGGCCATTGATTGTGTTGTGCTGCAGGGATGCTGGTCCTGGGAGTGAGAGAAAAGTTAGAACAGGAACAGACCGACCTGGCGTGGCGGCCTCCTCCTTGTATTTATTCTCATTCTCATCCTAGTGGCTTAATGCATAGATTCCGCTCTCATCTATTCTATTCTATGTATATCATCCCTCTGCACCATTCATCATATCGCAGACCATATATCCCTTTTTCTAGTTATACATTTCCAACGTAATCATCATGGATTATATCATTCGACTAATACAAAAATCTTCTTTTCATATTTTTTTTATTATTAATAAGAGATTAAAACATCTGAGCATTGATAAATTTTACCATAAAAAAACATTTCTTTCTTATTATAATAGGGTAATAATTAATTTTTTTTAATAGAAGATCATAAAACTTAAATTTTAATAACTGCACAACACACGGCAGTTCTGCACTTTTGAATTAATGACGGCAGAAATCGAATTTTGCACTTTAATATGTCTTTGGAGAGAAATTACTATTTAACCACTCTTTCACTGGCTCGGATAAAAATTAATTTAACAAATCAATGATTATATATCCAACTTAATTTTTTTCTAAATATATATTATATGGAAACAACTTTGATTAATTAAATCTTTAACATTTAAAATTTTAATTAGTGAATAAGTCGTACATCAAATTCAAGTTCAAACTCTAATTATGCTTAATTTAATGAAAAAATATTGCAATACAAAGTATAATTGCTTCAATCTTTTAAAATTTTATACAATTTCTTTTCAATTTTAATATATTCATGAATATTATTATGAAATATTCTAAAATACAACAAAGAAAGAAAAATGCCAAGAAAATTTGGAATGAAGTCAGGTGGTATATATTAAGATTGAATCTTCTTTGTTTTCATAAATTTTCTTTTAAATATGTTTCTATAAAAATTTTGAAATGTTTCGAGAGGATAAAAAGCTTTATCAAGAATCAAAAACTCTCATATAAAAAAGATAAATAATCTTTTGGTGAAAAAAGATAAATACCCACTAATGAATTATCTAATGACTAATCCGATACCGCATGCTTTTTCCCCAATTAAAGCACAGACTTCTAACTTTCTTACTGTTCTAACACGACATGTAATAATGTCTTCTCTCAAAATGAAAGAAATTGGACCAAAAAAGCACAAGACAAATGCAGTGGCTAGACCTTGTAGTGCTTGCAAAGAAGGACACTAATTAAAAGCTTAAAATTCAAAGTACAGTTATGGATGAAGCACCCAATTGACCAAAATGGGCGAAGGGCGCTTCTCCTGTAAATTATGTATATGTACAAGTAACTTACGCAACTAGCACAGCTTGCTTCGAGTTTGGGTTATCAGTACATTCATTTAGTTGACTCGAATTTGTTTAATACATACATTAAGCTAACCTCTTAATAAGGTAATTTTTATCCAACAAATTGGCCAACTGTAATTAATATATATTATATATACTTATAGCGTAATTGAGAAAATAAAATAAATATTTCTTCCCTATATTTCTTAATTTGAAGACCCTTACAATGGACGGAACATGTGGTTGAATAAGTCACATGTGATAATTTATTTAAGTTATTATATTTAATTATAATCTCCCTTGTTTTTGTAATCAATTGACTATACAATTGAAAAATAATTTCAACACTAATAAATCAATGGTAATTATTTTTTTTCAGAACAAAAACTAATTAGTTTTAATTATTACCTTTTAATTTATGAAAAAATTATTGTCATTCTAATAATAATATAAATATATATACCAATAATTATTAGAATCAACTGACAATAAGTTATTTTCGCTTAAATGATATTTTTTATTCAAATTGTGATATATGCAGTATGTTGGAAGATTCATATCACTCTTATAGTGTTACATGAATTAAATCAATTTAATTAATATTCAAAAAATTCTAAATATAAAGGTTTTGATATAAAAATAATAATATATAATTTGCGTTCAAAAAATAACCAAATTGCTGATTTAGAAAATTCAACATACAATGATCTATAGATTCTCATCCTTTAACTACTAGTCCGAATTTATATATTATTCGATCAATTGTATTATTGATGAGAATTTAATCTCTCAATAATTGATTTGAGAGTTCAATCACTATTAGTAATAAAAAAAAATTTCATAATACAAGTTAATGGTAATTCTTATGTTTAAGAGGAACTTTTTACATCATTAATTGATCATTATGTTAAAAAGAGTTGGACATGTACAACCCCAATCTTTTCTATTAATTGTAATTAGGGGAAGCTGACTAGATACATTGCCAGCTGCAGTGACTACTGCCAAACTAGGATTTCATTAATTCTGCAGCAAAGTATGACTTTGGGAATTGACTACTAGTTGAGCTGAGACCTCCGTACGTCCATGTTGTTAAGCAAGTATTGGTCACATTTCAAAATAGTCAAGTTTTTTTCTTTAATTATTGTTAGTCTATTTGCAATTGGATGGATAAAATCTATTTCCCTCACATGATCATGCAGGAATCTTTTTTAATTATTGTCTTTTAAAAAAATAGTACTAACATTATATATAAAAAAATGTCTGCTGTTAAATTGATTTCAAAGTATTAACAACTAAACTCTCATTAATAATACCATTATTTGGTGATTTAAGTTGTAAAGAGTCTATGTTTAAAAAAAAAGTTGTAAAGAGTCTTAAATTTTTTTAAATAAAATTTTAAATTCAATTTTTATGTACCAAAAAAAAAAGTGTTAAACTACTAGAAAAATTTTGTTTTCTTATTAATCTACACGGCTCAAACTCAAAAATAATTAAAATTGTAGGAGCTATTGGATACTAAGAGCATCATAAATCCAAAAATTCTTACTAATAATAAGTTATTTTCTTGACAAAAAGGTAAAAAATAAACAATTGAGGACACACTGAAGACACTTTAAGAGTTATGGATACTAAGAGCATTAGAGATTCAAAAAATTTCACTAATAATAAGTTATCTTTTTGAAAAAAAAAAAAAAATTAACAAGTAACGACACACTGAAAACACGTCATACTTAAAAAAATAATAATAAAAAATTAACATATACAGCGTATGTATTAAATGAATAATAAACTATATATACATATAGTGATGATCTAGATATAATTTCTTAAATGATTAATAAATCAAATGTTTAAAATTTTGACAAATTCAAGATGATATATATACATTATATATAATATAGCTTAGGTGCATGAATAGCTAGTCGCCAGTAAGTAGGTGGATGTGGGTATTGATTTTTTAAGTGGTCCTCTTTGATCATCTACTTTATGGGTTTTTGACAGAAGCTCCGGCCAGGCCGCATTATCTATCGTTTTGTTTTGTTGTACTGGTGGATCGATAATGACAATCATCAGAAAATGGTTGATTATTAGTCCATGGTTTTAGAGATAATTTTTAACTTAATTCAACTTAGGAGCAGTTCTAACTACAGTTAGTGACACACTTACCTTTGATTAATTTAAAAAAACTTGTCATAGTTGACTGATCACATGCATATCTATGCATGTGCTTCTGTATCTAAATATTTTAATGGAGTGACAATTGGCAGGAGTAGTACCATATCTGGGGAATTTCAAGATTAGAATTCGTCATATTTGTGTTATTGAGAATAATTAATTTATCAACAAAAGTTACATCAACTTACATAGATTATTTCTATTTAAATAAAATTTTAAATTTAAATTTTAAAGTATGCGTTCACGTTAAACTAGAAAGACACTTACCACTTTATAATTATATTTAAATTAAATCGAATTAGTTATTCTTTAAAAAAATTCTGAATACTACTAATTAAAAAAAATTTAATTTAGTTATTTGTGTTATTTTGTAGTCAATTATTATTTTAGTTTGACTCAGATCTTCTGTCATGTAACATCATGGACGTTGCAATTTATTTTTTTATTAAACAATTCTAATTAAAGTTTATATTCAAAGATTTACAATCTTGCAAAAGACAATAATTAATATTAATAAATTAAAGTTTATTAGCATTGTGATTTTAATTTTTCTTAAGGTAAATGGATAGTAGTGATAAGTAAATCTCATGGCATTGCTTAAATGTAATGCATTAATTGTAATCATCCACTTTCAATCTGGGATTATTTTCTCTAGATTTATAGGCACATGGATGCATCTCACATCTCTATATTAAATGGGGAATTTATGTATATTGAATTTATTATATTTTATAATTAAATTTATAATATGTAATTTAAATATTTTATATTTAACTGCTTCGTATAATGCATTTGAAGTAAATAAAATTTAAATATATATATTAAAACAGCCAGTGAAAATTGTTGCTTTCTTTTACTTAGTCATTGAGACCAATTATACACCTATATACGGTTTCTATTATAAATGGTAGAATGATAAAATAAATAAAAAAGCAAATCTTTTCATTTTTTTAGTTATATTCATCCTTTATTTTGTTAATTTATCATAATTGATGGGTCAAAATTTAAATTTTCAATACCAAAACATATATTTTTATTTATTTTTTCTCCTTTCTTCTCCCACCATCCTTTCTTCTCTTTTTTTTTTAATAAAATTGTTAGTTACCAACTTTTAGTGTGTTGGGTATGTTCCACCATTAGTTTTGTAATACATTAAATTAGTCATTAATTATTTCAAATATATTATATTTACCGGTTAAATTTATTATATGTTTATAGTTATACATAATATATACACTTTTTATAGCGACATTTGATTTCCTTTGCTATAATTTTAATTAAAATTTATAATAATTTAACATATATGAACTTTATATTTATGCTAAAAAAAATTACAATTTTTTTTCAACAATTAATTTAAATGGTTAAATTTTGTAGTTGATAATGAAAAAATACGAGAATTAAGAGATTGAACTCTACTTTCAACTAAATACCTGTAACAAAATATTTTATTATCCATCTAGACGGATTAGGCTTATATGGTTACGTGTTTATGTTCTATCCTATAAGCATAATAGTGTCATAAGCACATCTTTATTAATTATATAATGGAAAAAAGAGACATGAAAACCAATAGATGCATGACTGTTAGTCAATATTAACAGCCTTTGATCATATATATGTATTTAACTACTACATTCATCTCTTAATACTAATGTTATTTAATATATACTAATTAAAGATAGCATTAAATCAGCAAAAAGGGCATTAGTAAAAGTTGTACTTTTCGGTTTAGAGATTAAATGAAAAGGTCAGATTTTAGAAATTGAAGGAGTGCTCGTATGGTTGTGATACAGGAGCAAAAGCAGACTTAAACCTATAAGCAAAAAGTATTACTATCTTTACCTTAACCTTTTTTTTAATTTTCTTTACTTATTAATACTTAACTATGGGTCCTCTCAGGAAAAAAAAAAACAACCATAGACATAAAATACTACAAAATTCAAATTAAATAATTAATTTACCAATGATAACAACATCAACACATCTTAAATTAACGATCAAGTTCTTACAAGTATATCAGTAAAACTCAATAAAAATCGGTGGAATGTGAAATGATAATTAGTACGTACATTAAAGTTGATTACTTTTTTAATTGTGAAAATTGTGTGTATAATAAAGTAATTATATGTATGTTTAGAGATGAATGATAGATCTGGTCATCTGGGAACTGTTAAATGATAGATCTGGCCATCTGGGAACTGTTAATAATGTACACAGTACAATAGTAAACAGTTGTATAAACGTATATGTATGTAGGTGCAGATTGAAGTAGGTAATTAACAAGCTAAGTTGTACCCAACAACAAAACACGGAAAGACCCAGTTGGCTTGGCGGTTCTCTTGTTTCATAATTCTTGCGCTGGCCTTCTGTCTCCTTCCTCTTTTCTCTCTGCATGTTCCTGTGAATCTGCATATCCTCCTCTTCCTCCACCTTTAAACATATATATGTATTATTTGCGTATTTCAGATTTTAACTTTTTTTTCCCATCATTTCTTTAAACGATTAATTAATAAATATCTTTTTAACGATTACTAGAAATCACTTAATTAAAGTATATTTTTACTTAAATAACAATTTAAATTCAAAAAATTTAATATAATAATTATAACATAATATATATAATATAACATAATATATAATTATGTTGAAAAACCTTTTAAGCAACGTCCATAATCCTATGAATTTGTCACTTTTTGTCAATTTGACACTTTAATTTATAATTTTATCATTTTAACTCATCAATTTGCGCAATTTTGAAATCCTTACTAGTGTAAATGACATGAAATAGTGAGTCAACACGTGATATATATTAAATATTTATTAATTGACTAAAACTACAAATGGAGATGTCAAGCTGTCAAATTATGCTAAGTATAAAGGACTACGAATATATTATGATAATTTTTTAATCAAAATATAGTGAATTTTATATGCCGATGATTTAATAATAATAATAATAATTTATTCAAATTTTTAATTTTAGTCAAATTTATATATTTTTTGCACTCTACATATGTATACTTTAACTTTGGGAATAACCTAAAGAGTTAGGTCATGGTGCCACAACTCGCTAGATTTATGTGAATAGAAATTGATCCGAGCTCAGCCCTTTTTTTAAAAAAAAAATCGAGAGATCATACGATCATTTTTAAACGATAACAGAAATTAAACTCTTCATATCAGAATGCTATTGAAAAAGAATTAACACTTAACTATTTCCATACTTAAGGGCTTTTTTTTTATATATAATTGCACTAAAAAACCTTAACTTTGAGAATTATGAATGCAACTCCCAATTTAATCAAATTATTTGAGAGATTAGCACAAATTAGTTGGATTTTTATTTTAAAAATCAGAAAAAAGAAAAGTAATATTCAGGTATTTTTAAATATGTGATTTACATTCCAATCACAAATCGAAAATGTTATAGCCTTTTCTACCAAAAAAAAAAAAAAAGTCATAGCCTTAACTATATTATTAGCATAGAAATAAAAATTTTGATGGTAGGAGAGCTACGTCCAAAGCTATACAAACTCTCCAAAACATACCTGATGGGTATCGAGTGTATAGATATACATATATCTTATACGAATGGAACTTTTTTTTTAAAAAAAAAATCAGAATAAAAAGGTTTTAGTTGATAGTTGAATAATTAGAGTAGTAATGCGTGTAGCCCTGTTTAGAGAGGATGATATAATTGGTAGGGTGGGGGGTGAAAGGAGGGAGGGGAAGCAAAAGTAAAGAGGCAAATAAAAATTTGATAATTAAGCAAAATAGAGAAGAATGAAGGAAGGGTCGCCATCAACTAGTTGGCATACCTTTCATGAGGATGATAATGGTAACAACTGTCATGCCCCAGAGTCTAGGACTGAATCGTGTGTAGCTTAGATTGCTAGACAAAATAAAAAATATATATATAATTAATAATTAATAATTAATAATAATTATTATTATTATTATCATTTGAAGTGAAATGATGCTGCCTGCAGCTTTGCTGGTTGCTGCTTGCTTGCTTGCTAGCTAGCTAGTTGAGATTTTTTTCATTAACAATATCAATAAATTAGTCTTTTTGGAAATGGAAGATCGAGACCCAGTTGTGGACCCATATGTAAGGCTATGAGGGCACATACAAATCAACCAGGTAGCTGAAAAGCAACTTCTTCAATGGTGGCGAGGTTACCCATATAATTCCTTTTTCATATCCAACTCTTTGTAGGGGCTGCTTTTTTTGCACACCCATTACATTACAAACCATCGCCAACACCACCACCACCACCCACTATTACCGCCACCGCCATCACCACCACCCTCTTACATGTTGCTGCTGCTGCTTCTTCTTCTTCTTCTTCTTGTATAATTACCCTCACTGTTAGTATAGTACTAGTAGCAGTAGTCGTGTAGTGCGTTGTACCTCTGCTCTTTTGCTCAGAAACCGTTGAGCTCAGCTGGCTGTTAAGTCGCTTTCTCTTCTTTCATTAGATGACACAGAGCCCATTGCGCCATTTAGCCCTCTCCCCTCATTTTTCCATGTTGTGTGCTGTGTGGTACCATATTTTCAAATTTTATTATATACAATAAAACACACTAATTATGTCCCATTTCCTTTGATTCACTGTGTATATATTAATACAATTCATCAGTTATTAAAGTATGCTGCATATCTGCCTCTATGCAGAAGAAAAGCCATTACGTTATTGTCTATATATAATACTGTTGCTTTGGCCAAACCATTAAACTCTTACGGGCATAGTGGGGCACCTGCTATGGATTTCCCCCCTCCTTCCGTTTGTAATGGGCAAAAAAAAGTGTGTATTAATACTGTACCTTCATTTTGTTTCAAGCAGATAGCTGTGGTGTCAAAAATTGGTTCCCCATCTATACGTTGTAAAATCCAGGAAAATCTAATCCTAACAAGGGGAAAGTGCCACTATATATATGTTCCCAGCTTAATTAATAGCTATCTTCCCTTTCCGATACCAATTCTAGATTAACATAACCAGCAATTGAGCAAGAATGATAATAGCGCTAATGAGGTCCAGTACTGTAATTATTTTTGATAAATATTGATAGTTTTTTTGCAATATATTAGTTATTAAGTATATAAATTTAATTAAATAAAAATTAAATTATTATTTTCATTTTGCATCCCCGCATATTAATAAATTCAAAATTAACAAAGTATTTTTTTTTTATTGGAAGTCATATGACTTAAATTTTGATAGACTACACAACTGAGGGTAATCATCCGGATTAAATCGACGACGGTAGAAATCGAATCCTACACCCTTATCATGCTCTTGAGCAGTTATTGCTTAACTATTTTCTTACAGACAAATCAATAAAGCATTTTGAAAAAAACCAAATGTATATAGCTATTACAGATATTAACATATATACATAATTACCAAACTTCTGCTCAAGTATATCCAATATATTATAAGCCAATTGGATTGATTTCCACTTCCAATTTAGTGTTTCAATTTTGAATACATTTTGTCTTTTAAGCTTCAAGAGAAATCACAGGCAAGAATTTCCCTTAACACATAGATTAGATTCTTTTTTTTTAGCGATTAGTTTTCAATTAAAAATAAAAATATGACTACAAATAATTTAAATTTTACTATCGTCATTTAAAGGAGAGAATTGCTCCTATTATATAGTCCATCGATACTTAAATTATATTAATTACTCCCTATTAACAAAAACAAATCAAAATTTTGATTTTCTAAATATCCACTCCATTTATACACTTTATAGTCATTTAAAACTTTATTAATTCAATAAATGATTCTTTTTCATAATAAAGTATTTTCTTAAAAAATATTCTTCCAGGCTAAATATAACTTTTTTTCCACTAAAACTTTATAGATTAGTTAAAAAGTTAAGCTATCATTATTTGTAGATAAAGAGATTCAAATTACTTAAGAGGATGTGGATAAGTTGGCAAGTGACTTTTCTAACTTAATTAAAGTTCTCGGGTCAAGTTTTAGGTACACAGCTATTTTAAAAATTAAAACTTTTGAAGTAAATTGTTACCGTCTTTCGAGATTCTATCTGAGTCGAATTCATATTAGTTGGATCCTACAAGGTATTCACAAAAAAAATTCAAATTCAAATTCGTCTCCACTTCAAAATAGCAATAAACGCCTTATTTACCATAAAAAATATCTTCACTTATTTTGTTTTTACTTTCGCACCAATATTTTTTCAATAATTCTTTTAACCTTTGTTATATTACATCTAGCAAGCCGGCTAAAAGCAGACTAAGCCTAAAACCAACCTATGTGTAACTATTGGTCCCTAAATTTGAATTTATGGTCAAAAATCAAAATTACACAGTACATGTTACTTCCCCACAAAACGTATCAGTCTATGTAATTAGCCATTAATAATACTTCATAAAAGAAGAAGAAGAAGAAAAAGATGGGTGAAGGCACAGTATTAGGTTGTTATGGTAGCTAGCTTCTTTGTAATGTTTCTTTCATGCCCAGCTTCTTGCCAGAACCTAATGACAATTATAATGCCAGATGATGATGACGGTATAGTGGTCCAGTTAAATGTGTATAGTGTGTGGAACCCTCCCCAAAACATGAAAGACGAAAAGGCTACAGTCTACTGCGCATACCATAGGCAAAATTATGTATGTGTCCAAATTCCATATATATATATAATCACCAGTATTGCACTCACCTCCATCCACTCATTCTTGCTATATATCCATTGTACAATCATTCTTGCTATATATCCCTTGTACAATCATTCTTGCTATCCTCTTTTAACTATACTTTACTTGTACATTTAATTCACTCAGTTCGTGGTTCACACAATCACGTGAAAATAGTTCTTAAAAAATTTTCGTTTATGGCTATATATAAGGTAAATTTGATTAGTTAAAATTTAATAAATGCTGCATGCTAGTGATTCAGTCAAAAAAAATAAAAATGTTAATTAATTTCATTCGGTAAAAAAATATTATAATGAAAAAATTTTAAAAATTGATTGAAATGTTGTCTAAATTCAATTAAAAATATTTATATAGTAAAATATAAAAAATTTAAAGATGCTTTTCACTAAATCTCAATTAAGTTGTTAATAAATATAAGGATTTATTTTAAAATAATCATAATTTTCATTATATTCTTCTATACCCACATTTACATTTCAATTAAAAAATATATTTATATAGTAAAATATATAAAATTTAAAGATACTTGTCACTAAATCTTAATTACCTTATTAAAAAAAATATAAGAATTTATTTTAAAATAATCATAATTTGTATGATATTCTTTTATACCCACAATAAGTCCTTTAAATCAAATTAGCACATAATAATCAAAAGTATCAATCTAAAAAACTGATTGAAATGCTCAACAGTAAAAAAAAAAGAGAGAAAAATATTAGGCTACAGTCTTTAATATAGTACATCGAAAAATAGTTAAAAGTTGGTGTACAAATAAAACACATCTGCATACTCTTTTACATTCACTTCCAAAAATATACAATCACATGTTATGTTCAGATGAAAAATTAGATAATCATGAGAATTATGGATCCTAAGTTACTGTACGCATCAAACACATGCATATAATGTATGCCACATTATTGGACTTTAGGTTACGTTTTTATTGGGTGGGTATTAATTCATAGGGTAAGATAGCCATAAGCTAATGAAAGTGAAATTTTTATAGTTGTGAAAGTAGTGGGCATGCAGTGGCCACATATATGATACATGTCGAATGGACGGCCCCGACCACCTGATAAAAATACCAACCTTTATTATTATTCGGCATAATATATACATAATCAACTCCTGTAGTTATCACTTTTATCATTTTGCTATTTTTATTTATAATTTTTTTATTTTAACATTTAAATTTAATTAAAATATATTATTTTACACTAATATAATAATATAATGCATCTATCACTTTTTACATTTGTTATTTTTTATCAATTTAACATTTCTATTTGTAATTTTTAATCAATTAAATTCTTATAATGTGGCACGCACTGATTTTCTATTCCGTATCATGTGCTGACAGAGGTTTTAAAATTATATTTTAGCAAAATTCAAATGTCAAAATGACAAAATTATAAATTGAGATATTCGATAAAAAATGACAAATACAAAGAGTCATATGTGTATTATACAGTTATTATTATTTTTTTTTTGAGAAAGTCTTTATTATTCTTATTATTACTATAGGATATACACATGTATTATGTGGGATCGGTCCATCATCAAATCAAGATCAATGCATGATCCGCATGCACTTTTTTTTTTTTTCGTTGATGAGCTATTGTGAATACTGCAGGTGATGGTCATCCTTTGGATGAGTTCTCTAACCAAACTAAAGGGGTGGTGGGTGTGGCTGTGTTTTTTTTTTTTTTTTTGGTTTCTGGTTGGAGGATTTCCAAAATGTCAAGTCTCACTTGAACCATAACACTTCAAATTCCATTTGGATTCTCAACTTGAAAGGGAATTTGGACAATGATAACTTTTATATTGATGATGTCACTCCCCTTGAAGATAAGGTACTACTTCAATATCCATGTTTCTTTTATTAGTACACTTCATTTTTTTTTTGTAATTGGGTTTTTTTTTTTAAGTTGAATGTCTATTTCCAAATTAGACCTTTTGCAGCTTATGTGCGGACAAAGAATACACAATAAATAATAATTGGGTTCCTTTTCACGAAGCCATAATTTGTTTTACCTTTAAAATAATATATATTAGATTATGGTATACACAAAAATGTATAGTTCAAGCACGTGAATGGCTAGGAACTGAAATATAGAAGAATTTTTTTGTGATTTTGTGACTGGTTTATTTTGAGGCGTTTAATAGCTATATCTAGAATTAATATTTGATAATTACGGTTCTTTCTTTTAATATATTCAATAGCTTGTAACGTTTTGTTTGATGGCCAAAGTTAAAATACAAAAATATATGTGATTTTTAATTAATGTTTTTTTTTTTCTGTTTATATGTCAAAAAAATAATTTATAAAAATGACGTGTTAATTATTTATTAAAATTAAATTTTTAAAATTAATAATTATTAAAATTAATTTAAAAAAATTATTTTCGCATAAATAATTTTTAATTTATAATGTTTTAGTTATGTTAAATTCGCTGATATAAAATTTTTACTGTTTTTATAATTTCATTCAAATTAAATTAAATTAATTAAAATTTAATGAATTTTAAATATTAATTTTTAAATAAAAATAATTTTGAAGAATAGCCATCAATATGGAAGTCAGTCTTCTAAACTTATTTAAACAACGGGTTCTTGGCTAATATACTTCAAAATTAAGAATAAACTTTTTAAAAAAAAAATCATTGGCAAACACCACTCAAGCAAATCATTAGAGCTGTACGCTCCTTCCCGGCATGGGGCAGGTACCTGGCAGTGGCAAATAGCAAGCTTCTGTTGAAATGACACATTCCAACATTTTTTTCGTTTTATCAAGGTAATGTTAGGTTCATCATTGAACATGGTTGGCCCAGAAATTTACAGATCTGTCGCTAGGAACAAATTTGGGCCAATGCTACTTTTCTTTAACCAATTTCGACATAAGGCCCCTCATCAAGCCTGGCTTGATGTGAATGTACAATATATTCAGCCTTTACTCTTGACCCGTTTGCCTAATATCTTCGGCCTTGGTAGAAATATCCACCATAGCTCCTCTTCATCGTCATCCTCAGTCAATTCAATTGTTTTTTAAGTGTTTCATACTATCGTCAATTGTTACTATTAGTAAAGAATAAACATAATTATCAATGATCATTGGAATTAGATGATTGTTATCGCTAAATGATATTCCAGATTCGAGTCAAAATATATATAACTGAGCTAAATTAATTGTTAAAAAATTTTGAATATTCTCGTGATTTTGTTCAAATCAAATTGAATTAGTTAGTGTTAAATCAAAAAGAAATAAACATATTTACTATGTATATGAGACATCATAAATTACGAGTATTTATAATATAATTTTTTTAAAAAATATTCAAATTATTCATTTTACATTTCACTAGATGCATTTAAAATTTTAAAATGTCGTAAATTTTATATAATGTAGGCTGTTTTAGGAAATAGACTAGATACACCACAAGTGGTACGTACCTTACGTGCTCGACACCATTGAGATTGAATGACCTAGAGTCACATCGATAACGAATCAGTGTAATATAATAGCAGGGGGCATTGAAAATAATGGGACTGGCACTAGGATCAATTATCAATTGTCATTTCAAATTCTAATGTTACCAAAAATCCAATAACAACCAAATCACCTAACAAGTAACAAAGCATAGTGGGATATATCATATGTGATACCAACACATATGTTGAAGGGCTCCACTGCCTTGGAATAAGTTCATGGAAGGGTCTCCCGTCTCCCTTTGGCAATGCTAATCGATGAATACGAATACTATACCTTTCATTTCTTTCTTTCTTTTGCTCTCATTTGAGACATGTACAATCGCTTTAATGGGGACCCCATAAATATACCATGCACTTTTATCAACTTGCATGTTGAAGACAGAAAGAAAGAAGTAACCTAATATCATGTGTTCAGTTGCATCTATTTTTCTTTTATTTCATTGTAGTTATGGAGGTCTTAAAGCAAGCAGCAAGTAGCAGTTGCAACAACAGGGGTCAACCCAACCCACCTTGTCTAGAAAGCCTTGAAATTCCTTCTTATACATTCTTCGATATTGACTGCTTTCATTTTTATTTATTTTTCTCTCCACTCGGTGATCACATTTTGATAATAGCTTTTTGTATTTTGATGATTCGTTTGTTGGCACTGTCATGGCCTTTCGGCCAGCTTAGAGGTCAAAGTGAAATCCCATTGCATCTTTACTTTGATATGTAAAAAGAGGATGGATCATATTTCGTAGACCAAAAAAGGGGTGAAACCAAATTATTTTTTACATTACGCATGGATGGGAAAATATAGAGAATGGAAGATAATTGGAGGAGAATATGTTTTTGTGGTATTTGGTAATTATAAATATTTTTAAGGGGAATTGTTCTTTCTCGTTTCTTTTATAGAATGAGAAAATAATTACATCCCAAATTGGGATGTAAAATTTTTTTTTCTTTTAAGAAGGAAAATCAATTTATTTAAGTACATATTTTTATCACTGCTATTTTATTGATAATCCTAAAATAACACTTTTATATATTTAGATTTTTTTTATTTATCATTTACGAACATTCTTTATTTTTAATTTTTAGATTTTTTTATTTGTTGTTATTATTTTTTCCGTTTATTGTATTCAGCTCATTCCAATTTTTAAAGTTCTTATATTTTTATGAATAATTTTTTTATTTTATTAATTTATTAATAAATTGATACTGAAAAAAAATTTATATTGATAAATTAGTATGTTTACGTAAATAATGGCATATTTATAAGATAAATTATATTTATAATATATAAAATATAATATATATTAAATAAAATATTAAATATTAAATAAATTATATATAAAATTATATTATATAAAATAAATTATATATATTATATTAAATAAATTATATAGTTATATTAAATAAATTATATATGAAATTATATTATATTAAATTATTAAATAAATTCTATTAAATATATATTAAAAATAAAAAAAAAACATACATGAAAATCAATAAAAATATGTGTATAACTTAAATTATAAAAATATAATATAAATATGTGCGAAGATGTATTATATAAATATAATATATTGGTCTAATTATTTTTTTACAATTATTGTTTCATTCTCCTTCTACTTATTCAAATACAATTCTAATATTTCTCTTTACTTTAACTTTTCATTTAATTTTTATCATTCAAATACAATTGGATCTAAAATTTTCTTCCCTTTTCTTCTTTTCTCCTTATGTTGCCATGCATAGTGGGATTTTATTTTTCATACACGAAAATATTTATATTTTTTTTATCTTGAATTAAAAATAATAAAAATATTTTTAAGTTAATTTAAAAATTATTCACCATGTTGTAAAATAATATATAAATAAATCTAATAATTATAATAGTAAAAACAGTGCCCAATGAGTAGCACAAATAACAAAAAAAAAAGTATGAATATCCGAAAAAGTATTATAACTTTCGGAGTACATAAATTCATCTATTATTATAATCATGGTTAAATTTATATGAAATCCATCATAATTAATTATCTCAATACATACATGTATTTACTATATATTTATATATACATGCATATGCGTACGAATGTAAATTATAATATAAAATAAATAAATGAATAAAAATATAAAACTTTTTTAATTCGTATACATACAATTAATAAATATATCTAATTGTTAATTATGGTAAAATTTATATAAAATTTATCTCAATTAATGATCTCGATATATACTTACATTAGTTATATGTTTATTTGCACGCACACGTATACAAAAATATGAAAGACATATTTAAATTTTTATTTGGTTGCACGATATATTCACATTTGATATGCATGGGAATAATTCCCTATCCCTTTCTCTCTAGCTATATAAATAAATAAATAAATCAAATGGTCGAAAAATGTTCCATCAAATTGAATATGAAGCAATAGTAATTGTAGATTGCTAGGATTTGCTTTTTTTTTCTTTCCCCTATTGTAATATGCTAAAATGATTCCATTAATTAAAATATATAAAATTTATGGTATTAATTTGGTCAAAGTGTCCTTCAATTGCCACGAAAAAACAAAAGAAATTAGGAAGACATAACCTAAACACATAGCATAGCAATCAATTACATGGAATTTTCGATTCCATTGGAGATAGCTATCAATGATTCTTTTTATATAGAAACAAAAAATAATTTTTTATTAATAAAAAAATTATGCAATATATATAAATAATCATAATAGTCTTTATAATAAAATACCATTTATATAAGAAAAAATTTATTATGTGGCTCTCAAATTTTTATGATTTATTTTATTGAGTTCTTATATATTTATTGTATTTTGAAAAATATTTAATCATTTATTTGATACACATTAAATTCTTAAACATTTATTTGATGCAATATTAAACCATTAAACATTTATTTGATATAATATCCAACCTTTAAATATTAATTATATTTTCCATTTTTTTAAGAAATTGTTTGATATTGTATCAAAGAAATGTTTAAGAGTCTTTTAAAATACAATAAATGTATAAAGGCTCAATGAAACAAACCACGTAAATATGATGACTTGTTAATGAATTTTTTCTTTATATAAAGTAAAAAATATAAAAAAATTTATAGAATTAAAATTATTTTTGAAAAAAATCTATTTTAACTTAAAATTATTCTAGATATTATTATTTATTTTAAAAAATAAACCAATATTTTATATTAAAGTAATTAATAAAAATATTAAAAGAGTGGTTAAAATCTTTTCATCCTTAAAAACTTCGAAAATCAAAATTAATTAAAAAGAAAACCCTATTGAATTCCAGCTGCGGGCAGGTTTTTCTATTCTTACTAGTCACCTTTCTTTGTTTCCGCTAAAGAAGAAGAAAAGAAAAGAAAAAAAAACAGTAGCAGAGAGAGCAGAGCAACTGTATAGAGAAAGAGAAAGAGTAAAGAGCATCAAACGCAGAATAAGGGTTGATAGACCGTGGAATCTTAGAGAATCACACACAAAGTTTTGGGTTTTTTTTCCTTCTTCTTTCTTCTTCTTCTTTCTATTGGTTTCTCCTGCTCTCACTTTTTTTTTTATTTTTCTCTTTTGGTCAATAAACCCTTAACAAATTGCGTGTTTCGTACGGTCTATCTCCCCTAATCTGCAAATTTTACAATCTTTACTCTCTCTGTTTCTCTTTTTATCACGCCCTTCCTTTCATTTCCTATTTTAGCCGCTCCTACTGCTGCTGTTGCTGCTTTGTAGCTAGATAGATCCTTATTTTACAGTTCTTATTATATATTTTTTAAAATTTTATTTATACTGTTGCCTCTTTTTTTTCTTTGTTTGATATTTTT
>CATIWM010010767.1:0-19730 GCA_949671775.1 Mallotus repandus | reverse complement strand
ATCAACACTATACGACTGAGTATAGTGTACTTTTCAAATCAACACTATACGTCCGAGTGTAGTGTGTTTTCAATTCAACACTATACGACCGAGTATAGTGTCTTGTCAAATCAACACTATATGACCGAGTGTAGTGTCTTTTCAAATCAACACTATACGTCCGAGTATAGTGTATTTTGAAATCAACACTATACGACCGAGTATAGTGTACTTTTTAAATCAACATTATACGTCTGAGTATAGTGTATTTTCAAATCAATGCTATACGACCGAGTATAGTGTACTCTTCAAATCAACACTATACGTCCGAGTGTAGTATGTTTTCAATTCAACACTATACGACCGAGTATAGTGTCTTTTCAAATCAACACTATACGTCCGAGTATAGTGTATCATCAAATCAACACTATACGACCGAGTATAGTGTATTTCAACACTATACGACCGAGTATAGTGTATTTCAACACTATACGACCGAGTATAGTATATCTCAACACTATATGACTGAGTTAGTGTACTTTCCAAATCAACGCTATACGACTGAGTATAGTGTATTTCAACACTATACGTCCGAGTATAGTGTATTTCCAATCAGCACTAAACGGCCGAGTGTAGTGTATTTCCAGTCAACACTATACAACCGAGTATAGTGTAATTTCCAAATCAACACTATACGGCCGAGTGTAGTGCATTTTCAAATCAATACTATACGACCGAGTATAGTGTACTTTCCAAATCAACACTATACAACCGAGTATAGTGTATTCAATACTATACGTATGAGTATAGTGTATTTCCAGTCAATACTATACGTCCTAGTATAGTGTATTTTCAAATCAAAACTATACGACCGAGTATAGTGTACTTTCCAAATCAACACTATATGACCGCGTATAGTATATTTCCAATCAACACTATACGTCTGAGTGTAGTGTATTTCCAATCAATATTATACAACCGAGTATACTATATTTCTAATTAACACTATATGTCTAAATATAGTGTATTTTCAAATCAAAATTCGTGAGCAGTTATGGACTGCAGCATCAAAAGTGAGCAACGAAAGGGTTGTAGCTAATTGCGAGCAGTTATGGACTACAGCATCAAAAGTGAGCAGCGAAAGGGTTACAGCTAAACGCAAGCAGTTATGGACTACAGCATCAAAAGTGAGCGGCGAAAGGGTTGCAGCTAAACGCGAGCATTATGGACTGCAACATCAAAAGTGAGCACTGAAAGGGTTGCAGCTAATCGCGAGCAGTTAGGGACTGCAACATCAAAAGTGAGCAACGAAAGGGTTGCAGCTAATCGTGAGCAGTCACGGACTGCAACATCAAAAGTGAGCAACGAAAGGGTTGCAACTAAACACAAGCAGTTATGAACTGCAGCATCAAAAGTGAACAATGAAAGGGTTACAGCTAAACGCGAGCAGTTATGGACTGCAGCATCGAAGGTAGAAAACTTACCAGCAATTATAGATTGCAGCAACACAAAGCTTACATCATGGAATGATGGGAATAATGTTGCACGATTCAGTGTTATAGGTAAATACTCTGTAACACGTCAGGTAAGTATCCTAACTCCTTACCCTTGAAATTGTGTGCTTATTTGCTTTACCGTAATTCGTCAAGCAAACAGCGACAAAGGGGGGCAACTGTAAGCACCCAATTTTGGGATTATTAGAGCATGGATGTGACAGATGACCAAATGATGAAAATTGATTGTGAAATTAGATTTATTAGATCTGATTTATTAGTTTTAAACTAAATTGTAAATTATTTTTAAGATTTATTTTAAATTTTATTTATTTAATTTATCTTTTTAATGAATTTTTTAAGAAAATATATAAAAAATTTAAAAAAATATTCAAAAGCAAAGCAAAAAAAAAAAAAGGGCCGAAGTTGGTCCAAATGGCCAACTTTGGCCAAATGTAAAGAAAGAAAAAAGGTCAAATATGGCCACAAATGGCCAATTTTTTTTTTTTTTCCAGTTAGAAATAGGTCACTTCTGTTTTTTTTTTCTTTTTTCCATAAATTTTTATTTATTATCTTTATTTTTATTTATTTATTTATTTGTTATTTATCCATAGATTTTATGAATTGTTATTTTGATAAATATTTTGATAAATGTGTGGATAAATTGTTTTTTTTAGATAAATAATAAAAATAATTTATTTTATTTTATTTTTATCCTGTAGTCAGATTAGGGTTACAGGATTGTGCTTATATATATACGTACTTTTCTTTTAGGACGCTAGGGTTTTTTATTTTTTTTCTCCATACTTTTCTGATTCTTAGCCGCAACCAAAATACACCCATTTTTTTTAATTTTCAGGTACTTTTTTTCAAGTTTTAGCCTTGAATCAGATCCAAATAAATCAAAATCATAGACAAATACAATAAAAGCCACAGGCTTTTATCAATGATGATCACCTTCTAAGGGGAATCCATATTGCATCCATCAAATTGTTTACTCTTCTACTCCTTTCTTTTTTTATTTGGTTTATTTTATTTGATCTTATTTGATTTATTTATTTATTTATTGTTTGTTTGTTTATGTTTCATGACGGTGGGAGTAACTTAAATGGAGGGGCGGAGACAAGGCCAACTATGAAGATCCATGGAATTCTATGGATTAAATCATGTATCTATTTTGTGTAATTCCCTTTAGGTTTATTTATTTGTATTATTTTATTTTATCTAAGCTTTGGGTTTGTATTTTAATTTATTTCAATTTTTCAATAGCAGTTGTTGTAGTAGCCCCATTAGTGGGAATATAGTGAAATCTTTATTTTTCCTGCACTTTAAAATTAATTAGTAAATTACGTTTATTTGGTAAATTTTAATTAAAATCAATGGTGGCTTGAGATTAATTTTTAGGTTGTATGTAATTAAAATTAGGGTTATAAATATCACAGAATGTTTTTTTTTATTTGTTATTTTTATTTTTATTATTTTGGGTTTGTTTGTTATTTTGATTCGTTTTGGGCCCCAAGCCCACGTGTAGGTTTTAGCTTACTTAATTAATAGGCTTTAAAATTAGTTTTAGACTTAATAAAAAACAACTTAGGCCTATTTAGATTAATTTAGATTTTTAGGCCCATTTTTAGTTAAATAAAATTAACTTAGACTTAGCTCCGCCCATGAATAAAACCTTCTTCATAATTTGTAAACTTAGGATCATTTCATATAATTAAAATTAATTAGAATTAAGCCCACTAATTCTTTTTTTTTCTTTTAAAATTTAATAGACTTAGGCCCATTTTCTTTAGAATTAAAATAAATAGATTTAGCCTCACTAATTATCAAAATGTAGGCCCACTTTTAGTTCCATTTCACTTGTAAATAAAATATGTAGATTTAGTTAACTTAAATTAAAATCAATTAGTAAATTAGGTTTATTTGGTAAATTTTAATTAAAATCAATGGTGGCTTTAGATTAATTTAGGTTGTATGTAATTAAAATTAGGGTTAGAAATATTAAAGAATTTTTTTTTGTTATTTTTATTTTTATTATTTTGGGTTTGTTTGTTATTTTGATTCGTTTTAGGCCCTAAGCCCACATGTAGGTTTTGGCTCACTTAATTAATAGGCTTTAAAATTGGTTTTAGGCTTAATTAAAAACAACTTAGGCCTATTTAGATTAATTTAGATTTTTAGGCCCATTTTTAGTTAAATAAAATTAACTTAGACTTAGCTCAACCCATGAATAAAGCCTTCTTCATAATTTTTAGACTTAGGATCATTTCATTTAATAAAAATTGATTAGAATCAATCCCACTAATTCATTTCTTTTTCTTTTAAAATTTAATAGACTTAGACCCACTTTTAGAATTAAAGACAACAGATTTAAGTTCACTAATATAATTAAAATATAGGCCCACTTTTAGTTTCATTTCACTTGTAAATAAAAATGTAGATTTAGCTAAATTAAAATTAAAATTAAAATCAAATATAGTTTGGATTTAGGGGCGTTACGCTTTGAGTGCATTTTTTATGTGGTTTTTCATGAATTAGTTGCCTTAGAGTTAGATGGATGTTCAATTAGGGTTTAATGAAATTGCATGTAATTAGAAAATAAGATAATAATTCATAAAATAATTCTAAATGAACACAATACTAAAAGAAGTTGATATTCCATATCCAGAACTCATGGTTGTGGTGCTAGCTTGTATTAGAGAATCGAGTTACTACCACTTTCGATTTGTCCCAGTTATTACCCTGGGTGGCGACTCCTCATCTCCACGCCATGTCTTTGTGATAGTGGTGAGTGTGTTCCCTAAAGCCTTGAGTTCAAACAGTGTCACGGTTGCAATAAATTTGGGCTCGCGCTAAACCCTGCCGTCTACAGTACTCAAAAAAAATTTTCCTCCTCTCAAGATGGACAACGAATGTCATTACCATCATCACCTATTTTTTTTGTAGTGTAAATATAATATAATATAAAGATTTTAAAGTGATTATATATATATATACACACTAAAGTTATATTTTTAATTAATTATAAATTATTCACGTTGATTAAAGTTTTGTAATATTTATATCTCATTTTTACTGTAGATTAATTTTTTATAGATTGAAAATACATTTGTAATTCTAGTATAACAGTAAAATTAAATAATAAAAAATCATATTGTTCACTTATTTTTTTTATTATTAGTTTGAGTAAAAATAAAATATGTTACTAAGTTTCCTTACATAAATGTTGATTTTGTCTTCAAAAAGAAAGTTTATCTTTAAAAAATGAAAATTAAATTAAATTCTTACTATAGGCGGTGGGGTCTAACGTGTGCCCAAGTGTTTGGCGACCACGATACTATGTGATCTCGAGGCCCACTAGGAAATACATAATAGGCTTGTGGCCTATAATGGAGATGGAGTCACCGCCTGGATGAAAGTCGGGACACAATGTATAGCAACTGGATTCCACGGAGGTTCCCAAAAGCCGTCATCAGAGATCGGGTTCGGAAACTAGGTATGGGCTTTTAGAATGCCTACCCAACCTTGCAGTTAGATTATTTCCTTATTATCATTTGAATTGCAATCATTTTTTAGTTTATGTTCAATGTCCGAGTTTGCACATTAGCCCCTTTTGCATGCTTATTAACTCAACAATTATTACAGATAATGATAACAAATTTACAATCATACATTCAAATGAGTGGGGGAAGGATTAGGGATTACAAATCCTTTGATTATAATAATAAAGTAAATGGAAAATAAACCAAAATTAAATCCTCTCAAGAACTAATTAAGGAGTCAAACATTCCATGATTAAAAATCATGCTAAAATCCTGCAATACGCAAGAATTAGTTCTTTCTTACAAAATAACAATTATTACCTACAAAAGAAACGAAGTTAAATTTATACAAAATAAACGTAAATACTCATTTAAATATAAATCAACACTTGGTTAAACCTAATATTATGGTGATTTCATATAAATTGAGGATATAACATGGAATAAACATATGAGAAATGGGAACTACGTAAAATAAGCATTGGGAATCAAAACTAAAATCATGCAGAATTCTGATGAGCAACGATGCCTCTTCAAAGAGGCTGTCACCTCCTGGCTAAGGGGTGACAGGGAGTTGCCTCAACGTGAAGGGGCAACATCTCTTTGAAGAGACGTTGCCTCTTCAATAGGCACACAACCACTTACATGTTGCTTAAATTCTAAGTAACTTCAAGATAAGTGCAAATAAATGTAAACTTGTAAAAAATACTTAATATTTCACATGTTCATAGCATGAATGTAACCTTAAATACACAACAAACACAAAAATAAGCAATGAAACCAATAAATGAAGTTTTATATAAAATAAGGAAGTTAAAACTTAAAAATAATGATTCTTACTAATTTGATCAGTTTTAGAACTCCTTAGTCCTTAAAGCTTAGTTTATTGCTTTAGATGATCTTGAATGCAAGAACTCCTTCATTCTTCTCAAGAAAATGGATTCCCAAGCTAAAAAATCTCTACTTCATCTTCTTTTCTCTCTTTTCTTTCATTTTCTTTCTCTCATTTTTTCTCCAAAGTCTTCTTTTTTCTTTCAAAACTCAGCTCTCCTCTTTTACAGCCAAAAACCCTCCTTTTAAGTTTCCACACCTTTGCTTTTTTCAATTCCTAAAAACCAAGTCAAGACAAAAGATACTCATTTCTTATCATTTTTATATCTTTTCCCACCTTATTTCTGCCTTAAAAGTCTTAATTTCACGCACAAATCTTCAGATACTTGATATGTGGGCCCATCACTCATTTTATGCAGCCATAAATGATATTTAATGCTACATAAGTCAGCTACAAAGAGGCATTGCCTCACCAATGCCCAGGGGTGAAGGGGTGTCGCATCTTTGCCTAGGCCTGATTTGGGCAACGAGCTTGGGCCTGGAGCTTCATCTTTGGGTTTTAGGTTTAAATTAGGTGTTTGGGCCTTCAAATCCATTTTTAGAGAAGCTTTCGAGTTTCTCTTGCATTCGATATCTGTACTATTTCATCATTGGACCCTTGTTGTAGGCCGATCAAACTGAGGGTGTGCACACTTACATTATTACCTTTTTTTACCTATTATTATAGGTAAAACTACTAAATGACGTGGTGTCATCATGACACTATAAAATTTTCCATATTTTAGAAGTTAAATAGGTTGAAAAATACATAACATTAAAGTACTCTATAAGATAATGTTGATATGAATGTGAAAGAAACTTATATAAATTAAAATAAAATTTAATGAAAGAGATAATTTTATTTGAAACAAAATTTTTCTAATTTTTTAATATCATTTTTTAATTCTATTTATATTATTTTAAAGTTAATTTTAGTATTTTATGCGTCTAAAATTATTTAAAATTAAATTTTTATCTTTTTTTTATATTGTATAAGTTAAATAGAATCAAAAAGTACAAATTAAAATGTGAAAAAAGTTTAAAAATTAAATAAAAATAATAAAAATTGAGAAGTATTAAAGATTAATTATGTAAAGTTCTGAAGTAAAATCATGCATTTAACAAAAAAATCAATTGTTTACAACCATGATTAGCCTCTAAATTGTACCAAAAACCACCTAATGGATTAATGAGGAAGTCGAAGAAGGGGAGGCGGTGGTTCAAGAGCTATCTTAATTCACTGTTCATCTCCTTCATTTTGAAGGATGATAACTTGAATCTGGAACCTCCGAGTCTTGTGGTGAAGCGATCAACAAAGGAGTAAAGTGAGATGTGGGATTTCCCCCACAAACCCTTCAATGCTTAAGTCAGAGAGGGTAGGGAGAGAGTTTAGAGAGATAATAAGAGAATAAGAGCTAAAAGAATTAAATTGAATAATATGAAGAGATGGGAGGAGTATTTATAGGGAATGAGATGCTCAGACCTGAGAGGAATGGGATTCCTCTTCTTTATAGGATTTGCCCTTACTTGAGGCAGTTTCTCTTGATTCAAAAGTCTTCCTGATGAGGGACACCCTTTCCTATTTGGATTTAGTCCTCCTTATTCTGCAAGTTACTTTTAATTAGGAATATAAGTTATTAGTTGAATAGGAATCTACCTGAGGGGTATTAAGAGTGTCCCCCCTCCCCCCGAAAGTCTGTTCAGATATTTATATCCAAGTGCTCTGAATGTCCGGGATGTATTGTCGGTTGCTCGGATATGGAAAGTGCTGATGATGGTATCTGATGTTGTCGGGTGAGCTAAGGTGGCCAGCCTCAGTCACGAATGCATAAGAATGCTCAGTACCAAGACTTAAAATTCTATCATTTCTGAATATAAGGATGTGAAAATGCCAGTTGGACTTACAGATGCTCAATGTTAAGAAACGACCCAAGGAGAATAAGAGCTAAGAGAATTGAATTGAATAATATGAAGAGATGTGAGGAGTATTTATAGGGAATGAGATGCTCAGACCTGAGAGGAATGAGATTCCTCTTCCTTATAGGATTTGCCCTTACTTGAGGCGATTTCTCCTAATTCAAAAGTCTTCCTGATGAGGGACGCCCTTTCCTATTTGGATTTGGTCCTCCTTATTCTGCAAGTTACTTTTAATTAGGAATATAAGCTATTAGTTGAATAGAAATATACCTGAGGGGAATTAAGAGTCTCCCCCCTTCCCCCAGAAAGTCTGTTAAGATATTTATGTCCAAGTGCTCTGAATGTCTAGGATGTATTGACAGTTGCTCGGATATGGAAAGTGCTGATGATGGTATTTGATGCTGTTGGGTGAGCTAAGGTGGCCAGCCTCACTCACGAATCCCTAAGAATGCTCAATACCGAGACTTAAAATTTTGTCATTTCTGAATATAAGGATGTGAAAATGCCAGTTAGACTTACAGATGCTCAATTTTAAGAAATGACCTAAGGAGAATAAGACCTAAGAGAATTGAATTGAATAATATGAAGAGATGTGAGGAGTATTTATAGGGAATGAGATGCTCAGACCTGAGAGGAATGTTATTCCTCTTCCTTATAGGATTTGCCCTTACTTGAGGCGGTTTCTCCTGATCCGAAAGTCTTCCTGATGAGAAAGTCTTCCTGATGAGGGACGCCCTTTCCTATTTGGATTTGGTCCTCCTTATTCTGCAAGTTACTTTTAATTACGAATATAAGTTATTAGTTGAATAGAAATATACCTGAGGGGTATTAAGAGTCTCCCCCCTCCCCCCGAAAGTCTATTAAGATATTTATATCCAAGTGCTCTAAATGTCTGGGATGTATTGATGGTTGCTCGGATATGAAAAGTGCTGATGATGGTATCTGATGCTGTCGGGTGAGCTAAGGTGGCCAGCCTCAGTCACGAATGCCTAAGAATGCTCAGTACCGAGACTTAAAATTTTATCGTTCTGAATATAAGGATGTGAAAATGCCAGTTGGACTTACAGATACTCAATGTTAAGAAACGACCCAAGGGATTAACCCGTTACAGAAATAATCTGACGGGACCAGTCGTCGCTGTAGTTTTTAGTGCTCGAGGCTTAGATGCTCGGTGCTATAGAAGTGAGGCCCAAGTGCCTAGGACCATGAGGTCAATCTCAGTATTATAAAATGAGGCCCGAGTGCTTGTGACCATGAGATCAATCTCGGTGTTATGAAACGAGGCCCAAATGCCTATGACCATGAGGTCAATATCGGTATTCTAAAACAAGGCTTCAATGCCTGTGACCATGAGGTCAATCTTGGTGTTATGAAATGAGGCCTGAGTGCCTGTGAAAGCTTGAGCTTTAATGAGAAGGCGTGAACGTTATACCTATTGATATGCCTTTCTTGATTTGAAAACTGTCATGTCTGCTCATGTGTTAGAGAATGTGGCATTTTTAGCTGCACATATGTAGCTGGATGGTTGTGTCTGTTGAAAGGACAGTGCTTGGATAATCGTGTTAATGATGGCCCTTAATGTCAGACTATTATGACTATTATACCCCTGGAATTTTGAAGCGTGAATGCTTTAACACCGAGGGTATGTGAAGTCCATCCAGAACCTTCTTTGGGTTATAAATTGAAGGTTGGATGGTTTTGTAGAGCATTCATCTAATTCTGGAGTGATAATAGCTCCCCGTGAGCAAGTGAAATTTGATTTGTTTCAGTCTAGGGTAGATGAGGGCATGTTAGAATGGTATAGGTGATGGTTTGGGATTCCCCAAGAATATCTATTGCACACTATTGATAAGAAAGCGTATGTGTCTTATACAAAATACTGTGAATATGGTGGTTTATTAAGATTAGCTAGAGGGTGGATTGAGATTCCCCATAGATCCCTTTATAAAGCTTTTCTTGAATACATATAATATAGCTCCTGGGCAACTCCACCATAATAGTTATAGGATTTTAACCGGGCATATAGAGCTTATGCATAGGGAAGGTAGAGACCTGGACTTTGACATGTTCCAGTTTATATATAGTTTAAATAAGAAAAAAAGGGAGCTTACATTTTCTTTATCAGCTGTTCCTCATCTGAGTTTGTTCGTGAGATTTTTGGACATACCAAAGTCTTGGACACAAATATTTTATCATAGAACATCCAACGGAATTCTTTAGTATCCGACACTTATAGGTTGATGGATGCCATGATGTGAAATGGCTGAGAAAGTTACCTGACAAAGATTCAAATTTGATAAAAAGGCTTCATACTCGGAGTGTATTTAAGGGAACTTCAGCTGAGAATTATTCCCGACGATACCTTCGAAGAGTATATAATGGGAATAGAGATAATGATGGTAAGTGCTGATCTTCTTGAAGGTATATTCTGACTCTTCTTTTTTTATTTATTTGTAGATGATTGAATATTATACATTTTCAGGTGGGATACTACTTTTAGATACTGATCAAGAGCAAAGCCAAGATCGGGGGTCAGATCCTGAGATTACTGACCTCACTTTGGAGTAGGAGGAGCCTTTCAAGACTCGAGTTGAGCAATATGTCAAGGTTGTAAGAGATCCTCCAGTTGAACATGCTCAGAGAGAGCTACCAGGTCCTCAAAGAAGCGCTCTAGTGGGCAAAGGGATAGCTGAAGATGAAGAGGAGTTGGCAAAAAATGTTTTCATCAAGCATTCGAGACTTCTTGGATGCCTAGACACAAAGAAGTAGATTTTGGAAAAAATAAGTCCTCCGAGTGTCCTTAATCCCCAGGTCCGAGACTAGTATGTTCAGTCCTTGCATTGTCGGAGGACATGTAGAGATGGAAAGACATTGGAAGAGGTGAGCTCTTTAATTTTCTGATCACACATGCATTAGAGGTAAATAGTCAGAAGTTGGATTTTGAAGTTCATTATCAATATTCTAAATGCTAATCTTTCCCTTTTTTGTTCGTAAATAGCCCTAAGGCTTGCTGCTAGCCAAATATGAGCATTTTATCCTCCAAAGTGAGTATAACTTTAAGGAGGCTGAGGTGGGTACCATAGCCGGGAACTACGACAAGAAGTTAAAGGTGATAAAATGAGCAGTGGAACTTACTGAAGCACAGCTTGTTAAGGCCAAGTCTGAGCTTGAATCTTATCAGAAGAAGATCCAGAAGCTTAAGCATTCCCAAGCCCAGCTTACTAAGATAATTGAGGAGTGAGATTCTAAGATTGCTGACCTAAAGGAGAAGCTTGCCAAAGAGAGAGAAGCTAAGATCGACGACTTGAAGTCTTATCAGAACATGGTGTTAGGATTCCTCAAGGCGTATAGATTGGAGTGCAAAAGAATTTTTCTTGCTCAATGTCCTGATTTGGACTTCTATGAGTTTGATAAGATAACACCAAATGACTTGGCCAGATTAGCTACTGCAGATGAAGCTGCCCAAAAGCACCGAAAGGGCTCAAGGGTCGTTAAAAAGACAACCATTATTGAGGGGTCTGCTTATGAGCAATTGGCAAGCCTGAACCATCATGGGGGGAAATCATCAGCTGAAGCTAGCCCGGTTGCTGCTACTACTGTGGTGCCCGAGAATCTAATCTTGAAAGGTGTAAATGTCTCTTCTTTTACTAGTTTAGTGCCTCCTGAGTCTAAGGCTAATGTAAATACTTAAAGTATCTTTTATAAAAACAATTGAAGATTAATGAAATGATACGTTTATTTTATTGGAGTTTATCTTTTGTCTAAGTACAATTTCATCACTGATAGTATTTTTTAAGGCTATCTGAGTTCCAATATCGGCACAGTTCTTTCCCTTGCATATCCTTTATCTTGTACATGTCCTTTGTAGCTTTTGCTGTGACTTGATAAGGACTTTTCCAGTTAGGACCGCGCTTGCCAGTTCTGAAACTACCTTTGCTTATATCTGCTCTTCTTAGCACGAGATATCTGACCTTGAATTATCTTGGCCGAACATGTTTGTTATGATATCCGGCTACTCTCTGTTTTGAGCTTCTGAGACTATAGATGCTTGCTCTTTTTTTTTCCTCAAGAAAGTCTAAGCATATCCAAGCATTAAGATAATTATTGTCTAGATCAAACTCTCGTGAGACTCAGTAACTTAATGAGCTGATCTCTATAGGTATTACTGCATCTATTTCGTATGTCAACCTAAAGGGTGACTCTCCTATTGAGCTTCTAGGTGTTGTTCTGTATGCCTAGATGACATTGTTAAGTTCCTCCATCCAATTTCCTTTCTTTTCATCTAGCCTTTTCTTTAGCCCTTGCATGATGATTCTATTAGTAGCTTCTATTTGTCCATTCGTCTGAGGGTGAGCTACAGAGGTAAATCTGAGCTTGATGCTCAATCTTGAATAAAATGTCTTGAACTTTTCATTGTTGAACTGCTTTCCATTATCTGTGATCAAAGTATAAGGAATGCCAAATCTGCAAATCACTTCTTTCCAAAAGAAATGCTGGATCTGAGCTTCTATGATGGTTAGGATAACTTCTACTTCTATTCACTTGGTGAAGTGATTAATGGCTACTATCAAAAACTTCTTTTGAGACATGGAGACTGGGAATGAACCTAGGATATCCATTCCCCAAACTGTAAAAGGCCATGGACTTCTAATTGGATGCTGAGTGTTGGAAGGCTTGTGAGTTAGACGAGTAAACTGCTGACACTTGGGACATTTCTGAACAAGCTGATACGCATCTTTGAACATGCTAGGCTAGTAGTAGCCTTATAATAATGCCTTTCAGACTAATTAGTTCTGAGTCTCATGAGCTCCACATATTCTTTCATGGATTTCCCTAAGTATGTAATCCCCTTAATCTAGAGATACACACTTTGACCATAGGTGTGATAAAGATCTTCTGTAAAGTTCTCCATTTTACATGGAGTAATGTGCAACTTTTTTCTTCAATTTCTGAGCTTTGAGTTTATCTTTAGGTAAAATGCCTTGCTTTAGGTATCGTATAATTGACTATATCCATTCAACTACTTCCTAAGCATTCATCACTTTTATTTCTTCAATTCTTGGCTTGGTGAGCTCCTTAGTTAATTCGAGCTCTTTGAATGCTTGATTGCCTTCTGATGCTGATTTGGCCAATGAATCCGCTTATGTGTTTTCACTTTTAGGAATTTATTGTATTTCCCACTATCCCCCTTCTTGTTCCAGCTTCTTTAGGAGCTGTTTTGCCTTCTCCACATATCTAACCATGCTTGGTTCTTTAACTTGGTATGTTCTTTTGACCTAGTTAACCACCAGTTGGGACTCGGAGTACACTTTGATACGTTCAACTCAGACTTCTATGGTTAGTCTCAGCCCTGTAAGTAATGCCTTATATTCGGCAGCATTATTAGTGGCTTTGTACTTGATCTGGACTGCATATCTGATTATAACTTTGTTTGGTCCAATCAAGACAACTCCTGCTCAAGACCCTTGGGCTCCAAATGCTCCGTCTATGTATAGTCTCCATTCCGGATATAAAAGAGAGACTACTTCTTCCACCGTCATGTTTTGTATGAAATTTGCTAACACCTGGGCTTTTATCTGCTAGCAAGGCTCATAGCTGATGTCAAATTCTCCTAACTGAACTGACCATTGAACTAGATGTCCAGAAGATTTCAGCCTCTATAGAATTTTCCTCAAAGGGATGTTAGTTTTGACTATTATTGAGTGGGCTTGAAAGTACCGTATGAGTTTCTTGGACGTGTGGACTATTATCATGGTGAGCTTGTCCAATTTGGGATACCAGATCTCTGAGCCTTTGAGGATCTTACTGACATAGTAGATCGGGTTTTATTGGCTTCCCTCTTCTCATACTAATACAGAGGCTATGGACTCATGACTAACAAAAAGATATAAATATAGAGTTTCTCCCAGGACTGGTCTGCTGAGCAACGGAGGTAAAGTTTTAAAGCTCAAAATAGGGGTAAGCATTTCTTCGCTGAATATGAGATGAACCTTCCGAACGTTGTGATTCTGCCATTGAGTTTCTAAAGCTCATTTCGTGACATCAGAGCTTTCATGTTTAGAATAGCTTTCATCTTCTCCGAGTTTGACTCTATTCCCCTATGTGAAATCATAAAGCCCAAGAATTTCCCTACTTTTACTCCAAAGACACACTTGTCTGGGTTTAGCTTGATTTGGTACTGGTCCAGTATGCTGAAGATTTGCTCGAGATCCTCGGCATGTTGCTCTGCTTGATGGCTTTTGACTATGATGTCATCCACGTATACTTCCACATTCTTCCCAATTTGATCTTGAAACACAAGATTCATTAGCCTTTGGTAAGTAGCTCCAGCATTTTTCAACCCAAAAGGCATAACCTTGTAACAGTAATGGCCTTCGTGAGTGATGAATGACATTTTTACTTCATCTTCCTTCTTATTGGAATCTGGTGGTACCCCTAGATGACATTAATAAAACTATATAAATAGTGGCAAGCTATTGAATCGACCAACTGGTCAATTGTTGGCAATGGATAGCTGTCTTTAGGGCATGCTTTATTGAGGTCTGTGTAGTCAACATACATCTTGTACTTCCCATTAGCTTTTTTAACCAAGACCACATTGGCTACCCATTCTGGATGTGTAACTATCGTTATAAATCTGGCATCTAATAACTTTCTTATTTCTTTGGCAATCACTTTGTCTTTCATGCGCAAATATCGTCTTCTTCTGGATTATAAGTTTTATTCTTGGTAGGATGTTTAGGCTGTATGACACAATCCGAGGATCTACACCCACAATCTTAGTTGCTTTTGATGCAAAGCTATTTGAGTGTTTGCTAAGGACTTTATTGATACTCTTCTTGATGTTTCCATCAAGCTCGCTTCCAATTTTAATTGTTTTGCCTCCGTCTATTTGCAGTGTCTGGACCTGTTCACATGGTTCTGGATTAGGACCTTATTTTTCTGTTTCCAAAGATGCTAGTGGGAATGCTTCCATTTAGGGCTTTATAGCCAATTGATAGCACTATTTTGCCATGGACTAGTCTCCACATATGGTTATGACTCGGTTTCCTAGAGGGATCTTCATAGTCAACCACCTAATTCTTGTGACTGCATTTATTTCGTACAAAATAGGTCTTTCGATGATTTCATTATAAGTGAGTGGAAGGTCTACAATGTTGAATAGAGATCTAACTACTTTTATATCTCTAACTTCTCGGTCTCCAAATTCTACTACCAGTTCCACTATCCCCATAGGCTGAGTTATTCCTCCACAGAAGCTTGTGATGGGATTCTTGATGGTTTTAAGATTAGTGATTAAGCCTCCCATAGCATGGTAAGCACTCCATGAGAGTGCATTGATGGTGCTTCCATCATCTATCAAAAGCCTGTTCACCAGATAATTCTGGATGTATGCAATTATGACTAAGGCATCATTATTAGGATGCCAGGCATATTCTCCATCTTCTGGTCCGAATGTGATAGTTGGCCTTTGCAATTGGCTTTCTTCTCTCTGAGTTCTTTTCATCCTTTTCTCTTTAGGTGCTTCTCCTCTAACTATCATATTAATAACTCGCTACCTCATTCCGAACCTTCTTTACTTCCAACTTATCTCCATTTTTGTCCTCGTAGTCTCGGTGTCTTTGTGATGTGTCAGTGAATTTTTTAAGTTTACCATTTTGTATTAGTTGTTCTATGGCTCTTCTTAATTCTCGATAATCGTCGATGTCATGGCTATACTCTTAGTGATATTGCTTGAATCCACCTGCCAGGTTTCTTGCCAAACTTCTAAAGTAAGGATGTTGGACTCTAGATCTCCTTGGCTCAGACCTTTCATCTTTTTTAAATGTTATTCTGTCATCATCCCACTGCAGCCTTTTGTCTTTATCTAGTTTTATTAGTTTCATTGTCATAGACATGACCTCAGAGAAGGTGGTGGTCTCTTTAGTCATGATCTTATCTTTCAGCTTTCCCAACTGTGTTCCATTTTTCATCGCCTCTATAGTAACCTCATCGTTTAAGTTCTTGATTTGCATGGCAACTTTGTTGAATCTGTCTAAGTTGCTTCTCAACGATTCCATGGCTTCTTGCTTGCACATCTAGAGATCATTTATATTCTTTGGAGGTGGGACATTGGTGATGAATCAAGTTCTAAATTTCTCCACCAATTCTTCAAAGGATGAAATAAATTTTTTAGGCAATTGGTGAAACCACCTCTGCTTAGTTTTGGTGAGCGTACTTGGGAAGACTCGACACAATATTCCATCATTCATGTTCTGGAGCATCATCTTAGTCTAGAATGAAGAGATGTGGATAATCAGATCTTCGGTACCATCGAATTGATCCAACTGAGGTAGTTTAAATTTGGACAGGATTTTGGTTTTAACTATCCTGCTTATGGAGGGTTTTGTTCCCTCTAAGACACATTCATCTTCCTTTCTTGGTCCCATTTGAGCTTTCTGGATTACCTACTCTACCTTCTAAGCTATCTGGGAATCGTCTAAGGCAGGATGACTTATACTTGACTCCCTTTCTGGATCTTTCTGAGCTTTTTTATCCCTTCTGGGAGCACTTTGATATGCCAGAGGTGGTATGATCACATTATTCTCCAGATTAGTGGCTCCGGGATTACTTTCTTAAATTAAGGCATTCAATTGTTGTTGTATGAGGGTCATCTGGGCTTGGATGTTTTGGATCATCGCCTTTTTATTTGTGGGAGGTAGGTTGAGTGTCTGGGCTATTATGTTTAGGTCTATTGTGCATGTAATGGGGGTTCTTGAAAGACTCAAGAAGGGTACAACAGGAATGGGTCGGCTAGTATGATGCAGTGGGGCGTAATAAGGAAAGCTTGTGCCTATGGTCACCCATCCTTGGGTAGCTCCAGAAAAAGGGATTTAAGAGGACGGTCCCACATGATAAATAAGGGCTAACAAATCAATGGGCAAGATGGGGGCCGATGGGTAAATGAGATGAATAGGAGTTAATGGGCTGATTGGAGTGTCTAAGGTTGCTCCTGACTGATTGATCTGAGTATCCGTGGCTGGTGGACTAGATGTCATGGTGTGAACTTTACTTTAGCTCGGTAGATGACAATGGCTTTAACTCAGGAGATTCCCACAGACGGCGCCACTTGATAACTTTAATCTGGAACCTCTAAGTCTTGTGGTTAAGCAATCAATAAAGGAGTAAAGTGAGATGTGGGGTTTCCCTTAAAAACCCTTCGACGCTTAAGTCAGAGAGGGTAGGAAGAGAGTTTAGAGAGATAATAAGAGAATAAGACCTAAGAGAATTGAATTGAATAATATGAAGAGGGGTGAGGAATATTTATAGGGAATGAGATGCTCAAACCTGAGAGGAATAAGATTCCTCTTTCTTGTAGGATTTGCCCTTACTTGAGGCAGTTTCTTGTAGGATTTGCCCTTACTTGAGGCGGTTTCTCCTGATCCGAAAGTCTTTCTGATGAGGGATGCCCTTTCCTATTTGGATTTGGCCCTCCTTATTCTGCAAGTTACTTTTAATTAGGAATATTAGTTATTAGTTGAATAGGAATATATTTGAGGGGTATCAAAGGATAAAATGCAAATTTTTCGGCCTTTTTAGGTTCGAAATTGGTTTTTTATCCTTAATTTTGCTATGTTCTTTTTCTTCCTCTAGGTGTATATCCTTTTGGTTACTTTTTTAATGGGTTTAGCTCTCCTTCATGGAGTTTCATTTTCTTTTACTTTGAAGGCGCTCAATCGAGCTCTCCCTTTACAGTTTAACAAAAGACTTCTCCTTTGGCTGATTGTAATCTAGTGGCTGTTTGGGAAAGCTCTTCTTCCAGACTAATGAAATTAACTTCAGCTGCAGGTTTTCTATCAACTTCAGGTTATGATGGCAGTATTGAATTGCTACGGACGTCAACATATACACCATATGCAGCACCCTAGTGGCATAATTCCCATTGGATAGGGCACCTAAAGCTTACTCTTTTAACCCAAGGATGACACATCCTTTCCTCTGCAGGAGCTTGAATTGGCAGAGGTGTTCTATTTATGGCCTTTTAAGCCATCGTTAGTCCTTTACACGTTTGTTAGTGCTGACAATTTCTCACTTTTGTTTTATCAATGTTTGTACTCCACCTGCAGCAGTATGATACTTTGTGTACTTCTCCTTGTTTAACAAAATTATCATGTTTAAAAAAAAAACACCCAATGGATTAAGCCTATCTTCAGCTAACCTTTTTCTCAATTGATCTTTACCAAAGACAAAATTTCATTAATAAAAATAAAAGTAAAAAACAAATGATTCAAAATAAAACAAAAAAACTCAATTTAACATAGTAGCTTGTATTTATATAAAAAAAAAACTTTTTTTTTTTATATTCAAACAAAATATGATTAAAAGTTTGTTTGGTATAAATGTATTTCATAAAATCTTATGAAATTTATTTACAATTTCAAAATGATATGTATTTGATTTAAATGAATATGTTGTAAAATTTGTTTACAGTTTCAAATTTTTAAATTTGTAGAATTGATCAATAAGGTTTAACATTGTTTAAATTTGAGTTAATAAAGTTTCACCAATATTTTAAAAAAAAATTGTGGAATTGATTGTAAGTAAATCAAATTTTAACAAAATGGTTTAAATTTCCAAATGAATTTGATAACTTTTAAATCTATATTTCTAAATTGACAAAATGTGTCACACCTGGTTTCACGTAGCCCGAGATATACGTTTAAAACCAACCATTAAACAAAGCATTTAATTCAGTCAAATTATGTTATAAACATTACTAATAAAATTGGAAATAATATCTTGGAAAGGTTTGGTGTCATTTAGGAAATAAGAACTTTGCAATTGATATGTTTATTAATAATTGCTATAGTATAAGAAAATTGAGTATTATAGAAAATCACGCTTTTAAATTATATTGATATTGGTAATTATATAATGAAAACGTAATAGTGAACATTATTTAAGCAATATAAAATATGTTTCTAAACAATTGCTTTACATATAATCTAGCCAACATTGTTTAACTTCAAAATACTATCATTTACAGTACATAAGAAACAAAATACACAGCTTCTCTGACAAGGATGTTGGCCAACCTTACTTGAACTTTTATCTACACTTACTAGACTTTGTTCACCAACTATCAAGCCCCTCTATCTAAAAAGTTTAGAAAACAGAGTAAAATGAGTACAAAAATACTCAATGAAAAGATATTCCAACCAAAAAATAATTTGGTTAAACCAAATATAATAATTATCTCAAATCAGCATAATAAGTAATTAAAATCAAATTGTAATCCACTTGAAATATCAAAGCCATTCTTGCTTTTAAACTTATACAAAGTTTAGTCAAGTAAAACACATGCCTTTACAAACATTAATACAACCTTTCACACGTATTAACCATCCCTAAACAAGCATCACAACCAAGCCATAATATACAGGCCATCACCAATTCAATCTTTAGGCACACTTGAAGGCTAACGCTTCGACTACATTAGCACGGAACGACCCTTCTTCCTTCACCGCCCTGCAATCAAGTGCCCTGTTGTTTATTGCGCAATAACAACCAACACAATCTCAAATGTGCATATATCATCTCAGCACATCCAACAACTTATATAGGGTGATAATACGCAAAACAAATACCATTTTCACCAAATAATCAATCAAAACAACATTATCACATTTATGGTTTAATAACCATTCAAAATCAATCAATATTCGTCATAGTTTAAATAAGTAAAATTAGGTTAAGCATAAGCTCATTTCAATTATCAAGTAATCAAAATAATTTCAATTCAGATAACAAAACAAAGCATATAGAATTAACACATTTAATTCGTATACTTGAAACCTTTAAAGCTTAAAATTAAAACATGTAATTCAAGTGTCACAAAGGCTGAATTGAAACCATTTTAATAAAAAAATTCAGGCTCATTAAACAT
>CATIWM010010738.1:0-20956 GCA_949671775.1 Mallotus repandus | reverse complement strand
AAAGAAGAAGACGAAAAGAGTAAAAAAAAAAAAAAGGAAAAGCAAATAAAAGAGCAAAAGAAGGAAAGCAAAGTAAACAAATGTTTTGGGGAAAATAAAAGCTAAAGAGTTTTTGAATTATGGGTATTGTGGAATTTGAGGAAATTAAGCAGGGAGAAGAAGATTTTGAACATTTAATTGTTTGGGCACTTAAATTTTGAAAGTGATTTGAGGAAAATGAGTAAGAGTTGAGAAAATTTTGAGAGAACATTGGAATTTGCTTGGGGAGTTTGGAAATTAAAGAGTAATTAATTGATTTTCTCTCTCTCTTTTTTTTTTTTTGCAAAAAATTGGAATTTGAATTTTTTGAGGAAGAAGAAGAACTGGTTGAGATGAAGAGCTTGGGAAGTGTGGTGGTGGGGGGGTGGGGTTGGATGAAGACATTTGAAGCTTCTGGAATTTTGAAGAGTTAAAAGACGAAAAGTTAAGAGAGAACATTCTGGAGGCAACATTTTAAGCTTACAGACTAAGGTAGAAGGTTTTGGAGAGCTTAGGGATGAAGGTTAAATGTGGAGTTATGTGAATTTATTTTCCCATAAATGACAAAGACTCTTGAGTTGGAGAAATAAGTTGAAGAATCAGCCTGCAAGTAAGAATCTCTATAAAAAACAAGAGAATATGACAACATCTACAATCATCTATAGTCAACAATTATCATTAGCTAATCATGTTTATCACTGTCATTTTTCTCTAGCCTATCATCTGCACTATTCATCTTTTGCTCTGTATTAAGCTTTAAGATTAATACAATTTCCCTTAATATTTTTTCAATAGTTTCTTTAA
The DNA here is from genome assembly GCA_949671775.1 of Mallotus repandus. Lineage (NCBI taxonomy): Eukaryota > Viridiplantae > Streptophyta > Magnoliopsida > Malpighiales > Euphorbiaceae > Mallotus > Mallotus repandus. The sequence goes on along the minus strand of CATIWM010010738.1, from coordinate 20,134 downwards.
TCTTTATTTTGCTTAAAATCCAAACGAATTGTTGTAAAGGAGTTTAGGAATTCATAGTTTTCTAAAAAAGAAGTCAGGTTTCTATTTGAGGAATTAATCCTCTGGAACACTCACAAATTCTCAAAATCAAAAAATTAGCCAACAATAACGATGTGACCTACCCACATGAAAAAATTGTAAAATTTATTTTTTGATAAAATAATAAAATTAAATTTCCTGTCATGTTATTATTTTTAACTAATTCACTCAAAAATATTTAATAGATTGGTATGTTCAATTTAATTCAAATTTAAAAATATATAAAATGCATTATTTTAAAAATTGAATTTTCAAAATTTTTAAATTAAGAGTTTTTTAAATTTTCTCTATTTAATTAAATTTAAAAATTTAAAAGTGCAAAAAAAATATTTTATGATTTATATGTAGTTAAATTTTTTTATGTTTTCAATTTTTATTTTTATTCACATACTTTTTATAATTCTTAATATCTATATATCTAAAATTAAAAATAAAAATAAATTTAATAATTTAAAAAAATAAATTTATAACTATTTAATTATATACATGAGAACTATTAGAATGTATCTAAAAAGTTATATAGATGTAACTTAATTCTTAGTTCTAAAAATAATTAATCATTTTTAATTTAAATTTATGTAAAAATTTTAAAATTAATTATATTTTTCTACATTTTGATTTTGATTTTTAATTTATTTTTTAAATTGAATATTAATTACTAAATAAATTTAAATTTTAAATTTATTTTGTATGAATTCATGTCTTACATATTTTAAAATTTGATAAATTAGATCTAATTAGTTAATGGATAAAAATTTAGGTGAATTAGTTAAAAAATTAGTTTAGACTAAATTATGTTTTTCTAAGAGTGTAAGGCACATGCTAGAATTTAAGTGGCTCAACAACTTACCATCAAAACCTAATTGAATCAATGAGGTGTTTGGTTTACCTAATTGAGGTAGCTGATAGAAATTTTTTCTTAATTATTTATAATTTAAATGTTTGGTAAAACTCCAAAATTAAAAGCTGATAGCTGATTTTATTTAAAACAACTATTGATTTTATAAACTATATTTTGGAGATTTTTTCCATCAGCTGATAGATGATTTGTATTTAATTTTTATTTAGACTATTTTATCCTTATTAAAAATAACTAATAACAAATAACTCTATTTAAATTAAATGTTTGTAACTATTTTTTATAGTTCATAATTAAATATATATTATTGTAAATTATAATCAATAATTAAACAATTATAATATCTATACCTATAATTATTTTTAAAAAATTATAAAATAAAATTTATATTTTAAATTTTTAAAATAATTTCTATTAATTATTTTAATAATATATAAATTAAAGATAATAAATTATTATTTATCACTATATATATCTTTTAAATAATTTGCATAACGAAAAAATATTATAAGAAATATATGAAATTATATTCACAAATACATTATACCTTAGTGGTCATTTAACATCATATAGCAACAACTACTAAAATGTTACCAAACATTTCATATTTATTAGCTGCTATAAATAATTAAACCATACATACCACAAAATTGTCCTATCTTTTTTTTTTTTTTTACCAAAGAGATTTCTGGGAGGTTGGAGGGGGAGGGGGGAATTGAACCTCCAACCTTCAATCACTACCCCCAACACCTTTGCCACTAGGCCAAGGGCTTGGTGTCCCAAATTGTCCTATACTAATTTTAGTTATTGTAATTTCAATATTTTTTTTTGTACTTCCTGACAAGGAGTAAACATATGGATAAAATTGAACCAAACCAAACTGAATATTCATTGAATTACAAATCAAACTAAAATCAAAATTTTATCAATCTTCATTTAACTAAATTAATTATTAAAAATTGTTATGAAATTATTAAAAATATTTTAAAAGTAAAGTTTATAAGAAGGGATAAATACATAAATGGTGTCCGAACCCTTTCACTTTTACTATTTTGGTGTTTGAACAATTTTTTTTTTACAATTAGATGTTTAAACCTGTAATACATTTCTAAAAGGAAAAATTGCACAATTGGTGTTCAAACTTTTTATTTTTTGCTATTTTGGTGCTTGAACTTTTTTTTTTTGCAATCGAATGTTTGAACTCATTATTTTTATATTAAATTGGTGGTTCTGTCAGGCGAGTGGTGGTATGTAACCAGTCAGCACATGTAAGACCCACTTTTAAGCATAAAAAATACCACATCATCCTATACATGTACAAATCAAAATGAATGCCTAAAATGCGCTCAAACACTTGTACCAAACACATGATAACATGAAGAGTCTTGATCACCACAACCTCCTTCTTTGCTTCATCAACTCTCACTCCTCTCTCGGCTTTACTTTATATTATTTTTCAGTATTCACCTCTATCACACACACCCAACAATCACTTTCTCCCATCATTAAAAATTGAGTGTCTCCTCATAAGTAGAGTAGCCACCACTCTATGTAGCTTGTCATTGGAGATGCCACTGTTGTCAATGACTCTTTAGCTGCAAACTAGTTCTGCAATGGCAATGAGGAAATAAGATAAAATAAAAACATATAAATAAGATAAAATAAAAACCTCAATTTACCTGCAAACTGGTTCAACAATGGCAATGAAGAAATCATAAGCTTGTTTGTATAAGGGGAAAAAGTTTCAAGGAAAATCCCACCATCAGCACATGCCCACAAAGGCCGATTGGCATGGTATGGTTTCAATTCTAATTCGCTAAAATGCCTCTTTTTCCCTTCCTATCTCCATCTAATCAAAATTAGACATAACAATCAACCCCTCTCTCATAATACCAACATATAATATTTGTTTTTAAAAAAAAAAATCAAAATTTACAAGATCAATCATTAGAATTACCAATGAGATGATCATCTTCAACGTAATAAACATCATCATCTTCTACAAATGTGCTCCTATACTCATCCTGCACACAACCACACATTCAACATCATGTAAAACAAATTCTTTTAACATTGATTTCAAATTTATGATTTTGGAGTAACCTTAGAAGACTTTTGCTTCTTACTCGGTCAACCCTTTTCACTTGAAGATTATTAAAACCCAAAACGAATATCATCTCAACAAACTTGAAGCTCAAAATTTCATAGTTGAAAAAAATAGTAACAATAACAATAAAGCTAATATCTTTTACCATGACCCATGTTTCAGTTTGTACTGGGTTTCTCTTTTTGATCCAAAAAGTTTCAATCTTTATTATTCCTGTTTTTTTTCGCTTAGCAGAGAGAGTTCCTTTTTTTCCCGTTAGCTTTAAAATTGTCTTCGAACACATGTATATAGAGGAGAGAGCACCGCACCACACTGAATCGCCTATGGAAATAGTAGAGCAACCGGATTAAATGGTGTCGTATTAGTATAGCTCTGTGTTGCTTTTAACTTCGAGGTTTTGGATCAATTCTCACGTCTCTCTTATCAACCAAGCCAAAATGCCGTTTAACAACTCAACTTCCGATTCTTTGATCGATCCATCTATAGCATATAACAATAATGGTGAGTTATTGTGCAATTTCTTTTTAACAATAATGGTAAAGTATTTTGTGGGTTTTCTTTTGTAGTATCTAGAATATTTTTGAGTGTATTTCTTACTAGCAGGGAAAACGCAGGAAAAGCAGAGAAATTTGCGATTTCATGTTTGCTATTGTTTAGGTTTCATAAGATCTTGTTGGAAACTAATAGCTTGAATGTTTAGGTTTGCTTGCTGGAAAAATTCATCTTCGTCTTCCTTCTTCTTCATCTTTGATTTTTTTTTTTTATAAATACAGCCCTAAGAATTTGATTTCTTGATAATGACAGGGTTAGTCTTGACATTTTTACAGTGATTGATAATGTGGCGAAATATATGTAGAAAAATTGGCTCTCATTAGTGCTGATTGTGTAATCAGATCACCACTCACTGGACCAAACCACCAATTTGATATAAAAATAATGAGTTCAAACGCTCGATTGTTAAAAAAAAAAAAAAATTCAACCACCAAAATAGCAAAAATTGAAAAATTTGAACACCAATTGTGCTATATTCTTTTTTAAAAATGATGTCTCTAGCAAATTTTACATTTTAAAATGCTTATGTCTTATTTTAAATAACAAATGGACTTAAACATCCTTCTTTTATATTAAACTTTATTTTCTTTGTGATTCTAATTATTTTTTAAATTATTAGAAATAAAAAAATATTTTTTTATTTATCATATTAACAGAAGAAATTAAATTTTTTATTTTTATTTTTATTTTATTAATTATAGTGTTTGAATTTAATTTTTCATTCATTAAAAAATTATTTTTATTTTTATTGTTTAGTTATAATAAATAAACTTTTACTTGTATTTTTATTTTATTAATAGTAATAATTTAATTATTTTATTTTATTTTATTCTAACAATATTAAATATATTTTTCTTTCAATATATATATATACGCATACATATATATGGGGGAAAATAAATTTTTAAATTAAAAAATAAAAAATGAATATAATATAAAAAAAAAGACATTTAAGTTAATTTACTGCATAAAATATCCTCTAAAACTGTTAAAAGACACCATTTTAAAATTTTTTACAAGTTCAAGCACATAATTATAAAAAATATTATTCAAACACTAAAATAACAAAAATAAAAGAATTCAAACACCATTTATATATTTATCCCTTGCAAGAATCATCAGTGCTCTAGCGGTGTTATATGCTGTATCGGATCCGGGGATTAGGTCCCAACAAGCTGATTTTCCTTTTTTCCTTTTTTTTTTTCATGTTTAAATGGATGAACTGTAAAAATTGAAGAAGTAAAACTTGGAATTTGAATCAATACCATAAATTAAGTACCAACTATGATTTCCACTAAGCTAAATTCTTGTAGCGCAAATACTTTCAACACTGTTTATTTTCCATTGTGGTTCAGTGTTATGGTTCCGTTTTGCTCACCCCTAGCCTGACCTGAACCAAACCCAACAATGCTCACCCCCACTCGTGCCAGCATTTTATCAAAATGTTATTGTAACCACAGATTGTTTTTGGTTACCTCTTCAAATCTGCAGCTGTCGGATTTTGCAACTAGGAAGTTACATGGTAATAACAATTATCTACATCTCATATTTCAGTAAGTACACAACAGAAGCTAAAACTTTGATTCTGTGAATTGATTATCTAATAGTTGTAAACACCACATGATCATTGTACAGATATGCTGATGGACATAATGCTTGATTGAATCGAGATTAAAATGTTTAAGCATGCTTCAATTAACCTGCTCACCACTTGCTTCTCTTCTCTTCTCTTCCTCCACCTGTTCAAGCAGTACTGCTAATTCTGCTTCTGTCAAACCCTCTAACCGCTTCTGTTAAAGAAAAGTCAGGTCTAAATCATGCATTAAGAGAGAAATATAGAAGCCAAAATAACTGAAGCGTATATCAGATTTTAGTCTGACACAGAACAAGAAAATTTGCTAAAATGATTGGATTGTTTCAATGAAAGAGATATCAAAATGGGCAATATGTACGCCAATACAAAGAAAGATGTAATGTTCGTGATGTGGAACATCATCAAACACTATAAAATTGCATTTGAATTACGATGATGCACATTGCAATTTTCATGGATTTTGCATAACTTGGTTATATGGAAGATAACTTGCTAAAAATAAAAAATCAAATATTTAGCTTTCATAACGATTCATTTTGATTTTCCATTGAAATACATGGAGCTTCAACAACCATAATTAACAAGAAAGCTATATATCTTGATACAATAAATAATGCAAGAAACTTCTGTCTGGATATAACAAATAATGCAAAATCTACTTTCAAGTTAAAATTACATCAATAAGATATATTTGTCTTCAGATGGAAGAAAAAGTAAACTGAAATAAAATTTATATTGCAGTAAATAATCAGCAAACAATTAATGATCTTGCTCTGAATGAGAAGATGAATCTAAATAGACAATACAATACCTCCATGACTTTATTTTCGTAGTCACGCAATTGCTGAGCATATGTCATTTCCTTGTTTGAGACCCTAAAGATGTATGTAGAAATCCATCCAACTGTGAGGCCTAGAACCAATACCAATTGAACAACATTCCCAGCCTGTAAAGGATCAACTCCAACAAACTGTGTAGTACAAAAGAAAAGGTACACAATGAGAATTTGTGAAGACAAACTTAATAGCATCAATCTGTTATTTGTATATAATTTATGCAAACACACAAGATTATGATGTGAGATAGGCTACAGCAAATACTTTATTTAGGTGTCACTTCAACACTTTCTACTGTGTTTATTCAGACGTAGGTAACAATGGTTACTCCATCTGTAAAAGATGAGGAAGTAGGGAAGATTATATAAGACAAGAAAGTTAGAACACCTCCAATCCACTTTTCAAACCATAGCCAAAAACAGTAAGTCCAAGTCCAATCAATAAAACATCCTTCCTGGTGTATCCAAAAGGTATCTGCCAAAGGAACAAGCAAAAGATATGAACATCCAGGATGACAGAAATATAATTCAGGTGATGACTATAGCAGTAATGTTTTAGGAGCTCAAATAATTAGGATCCACGAAAAAAAGAACTATGTTTACAACTAGCTGCTCATACATGCCTTGGCTTGATCAGAGGAGTCATCTTTACTACTGCTGGAGTCTGAGGAACTGCTATTTCTAGGGGTAATGAGTTTTATTTTCTTTGACATCATGCTGCCGGATGATGATTTTCTTGGAAAAGAGATGATGTCCTTTCTATACAAGTTTTGTGAAATTAATCTTCCTGCATAATTAAACGAATACAGAATCAAGTAAACCATAAGATCCTGCAAGTGATGATAACAGTGGACACCTTAAAACAAAAGCATTTTGTTGTGTTAACTATGATTGTCAACAATCAAATGCCTATTTTTTTTCCTACTGAGATGTGTTTCACAATTACAGAGTGCCCAACAATGTAAAAGAAGATGCATTTACAGTTGCAGATTGCATGCAATTTATATGTTAAGAACTTGGGAAATAGACCATAATCATCATGAATGTAGATATTAACCAACTTATTGACGTAGAAACTATAATGCACACGGTGAATCCAAAGCACATTTGATACATTTGTCTGTCAGCTGGTCTAGCAAGCAATTGTAATTACTGAATTAGAAATAGACAACCTCAATGAAAAATGAAAACAACCTAAATAAAGTTAAGAGCTGAGAAGAAAGAACAAATAAAATCAAGATTGAAAAAGGAAAAGGATATGTCAAAGGCATCATAAAATTCCAATTGTAGAAATAAGCTAATAAACCAGAAATTAAGCAGCTATTTTTCTGCCATTCTTCACTTTCAAGTCAAGAGGAGTACATGAAATAGGCGATCTTCTGTCGCTGTCATATTCAGTTGGATTGACTTCAGAGAAAGATGCCCATGCATGGAAATTTGTTTTTTAAAAAATAACCAATGTCTCATGATTTGCTTAAACCATAGGCCAAAGCTCAATTAAAAAAAAAAAAAAACCTGAATTCTACATCCTATATTTACTTCTAAAGCCAACCAATAAGCTTACAATTTTGCATATTTTTCATTTGAAAAATTATTCAAAGCACAGTGATAATACAAAATATATAGACATCTTTTAGCAAATGAAAAGAAAACCAAATTGATAATTCTGCCATGTGTTAAGCATTGTTAGTTGATAATTCTGCAAGATTCCACTCAAGAAAGCTAAAATCAAATGGTTTTAATTTTGAGACTTTAGTTCTGTATGCCGGACCAAATTGCAGTGTACTTGCAAGTAGCTAAAATATAATAAACTAGGAGCAAAGCATCTTGGTTTTGAAACAATTAATCACAATAAGCAATCCATGAAAATTATTAAGTAGCTCATATCAAGTAGAAAAAATTCCCAGATAAAAAAAAGTTAACTAACCTCCTTCGTTCAATAATGGAAAAGCTGAAATACCCGCATAGGGAAAAGCTATATTTTGGCATAAAATGTTGGAATTTAGATGTCCTTGCAGAAGAGAAGCCATCCTGCACAACTGTTTAGCATAATAACAACTTTATCAGCTTATGTTCAATTGAAAAAAAAAAAATGTCAGCTTAAATCGTCAAGAACGAAGAAAAGAAAAACTTATTAATTTTTCTTCAGGGCATTAACATTAATTTCTGTATCATTTTTTGTAATTCAGTCAAAAATACAAAAAGATTAAAAAAAAAAAAAAAGCAGGAAAGAGGTACAGAGGGAAATATGACTTACACGGAAGAAGAAGAAGCAGCGGGTGGCTAGCAGGCAGTCACAGTGACTTAATCTTGCAATTATAGATTTGACGCTTTTGGGTCTCACTTTATTATAAAATATCAAGCCTTTTAATATTTACATTATATTTTTTCAATAATTTTTATAATTTTTATAGGTAATTATAAAATAATAAAAATTATTTATTATTTTTAATAAAAAATTTAAAATAATTTTTTATATAACAATTTAAATATTACAGCTTTTTAAATTTATAATTTATTAAAATTTTAATAAATTTTTATTTAAGTTATGACACTTTATTTTTTAAATATTTTTAATATTAATATTTTTATTTATTCAAAATTAATTTAATATAATTTTTTAAATTCAACTAATAATTAAATGATAAATATTAATTAATGTAATTTTAACTCTTTTTTCTTAAATTTTATTACAATATCTAAAAAGATAATTATACTAATTTTCTTATAGAAAATATACTTTTAAACAAATTATACGCTCTACTTTTTAAAATATAATGTTAGTAATTTTCTGGAAGTGTACATATCATAACAACTAATAAATAATAAGTGTGAGTATCGTTCCTACGAGGAGATAGATAACAAATACTAGTTATGATTATATTTTCACAAGCTAACAATATCGAAGTAAAATGAACTTAAATAACAAAATAAATAAACAAGAACAATTAATAATCCCAATTTCAATTAATTGATCTAAATTCAATAATTAAAGAACTAGAGTTCGAATTGCTTCACTAGCTACCACTTGGATTACAAGATCATTTATAATTCAATTTATTAGTTACAGTCAAGGGTGAATTGCTTTAAATTACCTAAAGTCACTTTCGAGATTATTTAAGTATGTCAAAACTAATTATCGTCTATTTGCATGGTCAAATCAATTAATTAGGGCTCATTAAACTTCTTAGCAATTTATTGATCCCAAAGAATTTGTCTACTTCTGTGATCGAGGTTCCTAAGTTTTACGAGTTTATGAGCTAATAAATTATGCAACTTTCGTTGTCTATAATTTACCCACATACATGCATTCAATCAAGCCTAAAATTGAACACAAGAATAAATAAGATCAACTCATAAAATTGACTGAAAACCAATTTATTGAATAGAAATTAAGATCCAAACAAGTGATAGTCTACCGATACAAATTTAAACCCTAAAAAGGTTTTAGTTACACATAATTAAATGTTCACACGCCAAAATGAATCTAAACATAAAATGGATTTGAGAAGAAGAAAAAGAATAATAATGGAACTCGTTGATTCGACTGTCTTCAAATATTCGACTCTTGAAAGTGCTTTTATTCTTCATTTTTTCTTCTTCTGGCATTGTTCAACAACCCTAAATAATCATCACGCTTCTTCTTATATAGGCCACTAATCATAAAGTCCATTATTGCGCAAATTTCCTAATCCAAAACAAAGAAGGAAAATTTTCCTATTCAGCATGACCTACAACATGGTCGTACCTTAGCTCGTGCTTCCACTCACTCTTCTCTTCTTGCTAACAACACGACTGACAATATGGTCGTGTTGTGCCCGTGCTAACCTTCACTTCACTTTCACCTTTTCGTATAGAAAGAGAGATGGCCAAAGATATGATTGTGCTCGAGTCATATGTCAAACTCCAAATTTTCCTTGGATGAGCATAATGTGGCACGATGAAGGACATGGTTGTGCCCTTGAATGTGCGGCTCTATATGTACATCTAGCATATGGCACGACTTGAAGCATGGCCGTGTCATGGTCATAACCAATACTTAAAACTTTATTTTTGATAAATTACCCTAACAAAGCGACCTATAAAAAGAAGAAACTTGATTGGACACTAAAACAACTCTAAATAAACATAATTCAGCCTTAAAACACTTGAAACTAATTTAAAAACAATGAATGAAATTATTCATAATTCGAATGATATTTTAATACTTAAATATAACTAAAGCATAAAATTCTTATAAAATTCAACTAAAAATATATGTATAAATATCATACATCAAATTCCCCTGTACTAAACCTTTGTTTGTCCTCAAGCAAATTATTGAATCATCGAGATCATTCAACTACGACCAAGAGCTTCTAAATTTTCAACACATGCAATTTGATAGTATCTGTCATGACCTGAACCGAAGGTACGTGACTGGCACTAGGGAATACGGATACATAAAGTAACCGAAACCCATAGTAAGCCTAAGAATTTTTTTGCAAAATAAAACAATGCACTTAACAATAAAATCATAATAAATGCACAATACCAAAAGTATAAAACAATATTCTTCAAATACAACAACATCTCAAGTTAGGTAAAATCAGAATACTGATAATACATATTCTTGAATTAACTACTGTGGTATCTAGAATTCACTTACACGATATGCAAATCAAATCAACATACATAGTGCAGCCGGTGAAGAACGAACTCGGCGCAAACTATGAATACTAGCAGACTGACTGTGAGGTCCTAAAAAAAATAAAGTTGAGGGGAATCATACCTCACTGAGTGAATCAATTTTATAAAATGCATGCTGGTTTTAAAACCCTTTTTTAAAACAAAATAGAATAAAATAATTATAATTATTAAAATCATTTACTTTTCTCAATAATATTTATATAAAATCTGTTTAAAACTTCGTAAATCAATTTAACATGAAATCCTCATACGAAAATATATAAAATAATTATTCTAGTGGAAAACATGGTAGAACACCTAAACCATTATTCTAATAGCCTATCGGCTCTCTTTAATTCAAGTGACTACCATCCCGAGAGCAAACTCAACCAAATTACTGCCACAGTCATTTCACTTATTCTATATTGATGTCCCAAGAGCAAACTCAATCGAGTTACATCCCTTTTTTCGGCCCGAGAGCACTAGCTCCACCGAGCTCTAACCATTCACTCTTGCCCGAGGGTACACACTCCCCCGAGTCCAATTCATATTTTAACATATACCGAGATCTTATCCGAGCGCACGTGGTCCTAGTGACACCCACAAGGTAGCACGTTCTACCATTATCTCCACATCAATTCGAATTATAAATAATTAAATGAAATAAATAAATCATTAAATAATGAATAAATAAATGATTAAATAAATAAATAAAACATGACGAAATAATTTTTCTTTAAACATACTTTTAATTACTATTCATAAATATAGAAGAAATGATCATGCATATGGAAATATAAATATATATATAAATCAATCATATAATCATTTCTTTATTATTTTTAATTACTTGAAAATATAATGAAAACATGCACAACACGCATTTCATAAAATTAACTCACAGGTTGAGCATACCGGACGACGCGTTCTCCGTTGCCCTGGTGCTACAGCTCGAGTTTGACTTATGCTCGTAAAATAAAATAAATAATTTCATGAAAATTCTTAGAATTATGAAAACTATAGGATTGAAGAAACTGACTCGACCAAAGACACAACTCAACTAAAACTAGAAATTCAAAACAGGCCGATGTCACATTTTACGAGAATTCTACCGAAAATTCGGCTGGATCTTCTCTATAAAATCGACATCTCTCTACTAAAAGTAGAGTCGTTATTGCATAAAAAAAACACTTCAAATATTCTCACAACACCAAACCTCAGGTTGGGGCCCCCGAACTACACTAACTACCCAACCGAGAACCAATTCCATAACAACCAATAAAATAATATAATTTTCAATAAATCACAAAAAATCATAAAACCTCATTTAAATACCACAAATTCATTTATTTTCATAATGAAATATAAAACATATTTATTTTCAAATAAATAGTAAAATTCTAGTTTATACTTAAATTTTCGTCAATAAACATACATAATTCAAATCTTACAATTAAATTAACATTAATTACAAATAACCATTTAAATTACTTAAATACATTATAAAGTTAGCAAATAACTCATTTAAGCTTAAAACTAATAAATAAAATTATTATTCACATATTTTTCCGAAATTTATTAATAATTAGCTAAAAATAGGAAATAATTCATAAAAAATATTTTAATATTATTTATTACTCAAATACTGTCTAACACATAATAATTAACAATAATTTCAACTAAAATATAAAAATTACTAATTTATACAAATTTTTCCAAAAATTCATTTTTCACATAAACATTCAAAAATTTATAATAAAAATTCTACACATAATTTCAATAAACTTTCTTCACAAAGTTTGCTCAAAATAATTAGTAGAATTTATTAAAAATGTAATCTCACAGAGTCCGAAACAGTAACTCTGAGCTCGGAATAGTATATTTTTGAAAATAATTCCTGAAAAATAAATAAAAATTATATTTAGCAAGCTCTCAATCTTTATAACAAACAATCTCAAAGCACCTATACCTAATAAAATCATAATCAAGCTTAATCTAACAAATTAATCTAAAAACCTAGAATTTAATTACTCAAATTCAAAGTAATTACCTAAGTTGTTTCCTCAAATTGGTTGAAGAATCAAGAAGCCCAAAGGACAAGGAGCGTTTTGAGACAGGTGACAAGGCTTGGGGTGGCCGACGGCAGCGCCAGCAGCTCCCGCAAGATTCCAGCAAGAGAAGAAAATGGAAGAGGAAGAGGAGAAGTGATGACCGGCAAAGGGAGGAGCTATTGGCGGCTTCAGCGGCGTCGGTGGCAGCTGAACGGTAGCTAGGTAAAGGCCGGTGGTGGTGGGTGGTTGGTTAAACAACAACAAGAAGAAGAAGAAGTAGAAGGAAAGGGAGAAGAAGAAGAAAACATTTTTTTTGTATGTTTTCTTTAAAATATTCAAAGTACAAAAGTACAATTTTAATATAAAAAAATCAAAATATCTTCTACACAATAATACATACATAATATATATATATAACATACACTAAACAAATAAATTACTAAAATACCCATTTGCACCATTTATAAAATAATAATTAAAACTTTTAATCACAATATTTACACATAAATATTTATAATCCAACCTCTTAATATATATAAAATTTACCAAAAATATTTTTTTAATAACCATTCCATAAAATAATAAATTAACTCTTAAATCCCGAATTAAATTTTAATTAATAAAAATACGGGTCATTATAGCATCGACACTAATAATGTTTATTCCCAACGATAACTAGACAAAAACTCTTCATACATAGGTAATTTACTAATCATAACCCAAGCAGTAATTCTTACAAAGAAATTCGACAAGTATGAACATAAAATAGAAGCATCATGGTTCTGAAGATAAACAACCTAATTTTTTTCTAGTGAATGTGTTTTACACTCCATCTTACAATTTTTTGTTTTTTATTTATAAAGCTTAGTGAGTGCGTTTTACGCTCTGTCTTACCCTTGATTTTTTTAATTATGGCAAGTGAGTTTTACGCTCCACATTGTCCAAAACAAAATAAAAAGAAAAACTAAATTACATCATCCTCAAATTGCATTCTCTTTCAATTATCATGCTCATTTCATCCCTTTTAGAACCTTGCTTAGATTATAAGAACTAAATTACCTACACATAAAGGCAATGTTCAATTGTCTTAAATAATAAATATTCTTAATAATTCGATGTTCAATCGAATCTACACACTCATCATTTATCACCCATAATTGCAAAGCGAATGACTCATTTTCAAAAAGTACCACAATTCAGGACTATAGTTAAAAAAATATGGAAAGGAACTAGTTAAAAGTTAATGAATCTTAGTTTTATTAAACTAACTAACAATATATTTATTTTATTTTTCTTTTTATTTTTGTTGACCTATATTAATCTAAAACCTCATGCAACAATGAATATAAAGGCATGCCAAAGGATGAAAAAATCAATCTAAATGAAAACGAAAATAACTTCTCCTGCACACTATACAAGTCACTATCCTCAATGACACAAAGACAGCACAAAGAAAAGAATATAAAGGAAAAAAAACTTCCTTAGTTGGTAAGAAGGCATAGAATTAGTCCATTGAAAGCTTGAAGGTAACATCCATTAAAATAATAAAAGAAAATGAAACAAAGAAAATAAAAGAGTAATAAAATAACAAAAAGCAAGAAAAGTGCCCACAACATTGTTATGGCTACATCATAAAATAAGAAATAAAAGTAAAGAGAAAAAAATAGAACTCTAAAATAACAAAAATATAAATCATCATGTGCAAAATGATCATCCCTATCAGCTTCAGCATCTCTAGCGCTGTCATCTCCCTTCTCACTGTTGAAGCCATCTAGATTTGGTCGAGGAGGCAAAGGGATATTCTGTGCTTGACACAACACTTGGAGTTCAAAGCATAGCCAGATAAGAGTGGCAATGTGAAAACATTGTGCGTACTGCATCTCATACACAGTTAGCTCTAAGTCAATAGGTAAGGTCACTAAAGAAGTGGATGGTAGTTGTAGTAGTAGGTGGAGCATCATTGATTGGGGGATCCACCTTCTCCTTTAGATCATCGGGTGCGTCGTCCTTTGGGTTAGCTTGAGCACCTAATAAGACATAGCCACGCTCTTCCCTCTCAACTAATATAATATTTCTCATAACACTCAAATTGAAAAGGCATCATAAAGCAAACTTCAATTAAATCTAGAAGAGAGATGAAAACCCCTAGGTGTTTAACAAGACTAGTAATATAGGAACCTTCACACAAAGCTCTTTTTTCTTCTTTGCGGTGCTATCCATATAGAGTGCAAACCTAAACCTCAAGTGTGGAACTAAACCATTATCAAAGCACCATAAATAAAATAAATTTTGAAGTGTTACAACCCCAGTGCTTTCTCTACGTCAACAGATTGTAAATACGATTAGCCTATGCAAATATTGAAGATTAGGGTATGCTTTTGCTTATTCGGGGATTATAATTACCATTAGCATCATTGGTCATAATTTTCCTCTAATACTGAACAGGGATTCACAGCACCAAAATCGATCAAGGTATTTTTATATTCAGGACTAATGACAAAAGATTGATCATAAAAACCAAAATTAAGTGCAAGGTCTGAAAGTGAAAGTGAGAATTATTTACCACCAAGCCTAAATCGCACAATGTCGGTGTGGTATGCGACTGGTGATCATAGCTCATAAAAGATAGGCGATATGGATATTTTATTTTTTGATGTTGTTATTATGGGAGGGGCAACCTTATGGAGCCAACCCTGTAAGTTTGGAGTCGCCACCCAACCATAGTTGGGAAATAGAAAATAAGTTTAGTAACCCACTTCCCTTGTCATAGATTCTGGGTTTGGAGAGTCAGCATCTACTAGACAGTTTTTATTAATTATGCATATCTCATAGTTACTTATTGCATTATCATAGTTTCAATTTTAATGATGCATTTACCACACTTAAATATTAGTCAGTTTAAAATGGCATTAGATTGATAATTGGAATGTTGAATAGTTGCATTTGGCATGCATACATTGTAAATATAAATAAAAAGAGGAATAAAAAAACACAACAAGCATGGAAAATTGAGCGAGTAATGACATGCATTTCAAGTGAAACAAGTAAGCAAATAAACACATAGCACATAAGGCTGCTAAGAATAATAAATAAATAAAAACAAACAAACAAACAAATAAAATAGGGAAAGGGATTAAATATTACAACCCTTGAAATGGCCTATTTTAATGAATACATCCAAATAATGAAAATAAAAGGGGAATTGGGATTAATAATTACATTACTTTGGAAATTTCCTATTCTGTTAAATACATCAAAATGGAAAATAAAATAAAATTCCTATTCTAATAATTCATGCAAGCACACACCACATTTGTTGCAATTATATGTATTCCATTCATTCATATGATAAAATAAAAGGATATTGATTTCATAAGTCCTATAAGTTTCTAAAAATTTCAATTAAGTCCTAAACTTTTTTTAATTGACTCCTATAAGTCTGTAAATTGTTGCAAGTTAGTCCTTCTCTGTTAAGTTTAACAAAGATGTCTAACGTGGCCAAGTGGACCCATGAAATTTGATAACATGTTTAGTCACGTCAACTGCACTTTCCATGTCATATGCTTCCCATGAACGCACGTAAGCTTCCTTTCCACTACAGTAGAGAGTTTAATTTGGTGAAAAATCCTAGGGTTTATTTGAACCAGAAAAATCCTTAGCTAATTTAGAGTAATTCTCGTCTATTTTCTTCTTCCTCCTCTCACTCATTATTCTTTAAACTTTCATATTTTCTACTGTCACTTCATTTTTCTTATCTATTTGGCTTTATTCATGATAAAGGTGAGTTATAATGAGGGGAACTTATATTCTATGGCATTATGGCAGAAGATTGATGGAAGATGGGTATAAAGGAGGCGACATTGTTGATCAGTTAGTTGATCCTGACCGTTTGGGCTATTAGTGTCTTTTTAAGCATCCAAAAAATCAACTGAGACAGAAAGGTAATGTTAAGCTACTTTTTAGGGATCCAGAGAAAGGTAGAGTATGATTTGGTGAGAGTTTACAGTTGGTGCATAATGATGCAACAACTTGTCAATTGTTGTCTGTATCAAATGATAAAAGAGAGGTTGATGCTTATGTTATTTGTGATAGTAGTGAAGATGGAGTTGGTGGGTCTTCTAACTATATGGAGGCTGAAGAAAAAGGACCTCCTAATAGTAATGATAATGTGATAGAAGATGAAAGTTTAAAGAATAATGAGATTGGTACTGGGATTGGAGACGAGTTAAGGATTAAAGAAGAGTTAAATGCTAATGAATTGCTTGATGTTGCTCATAATGAAGAGATTGAGGAATATGAAGAATACAATGAGGTTGGAGTTGATTATTTATTTGATGCAGATGATGAAGAACTACAAAGAACTAGAGAAAATCTAAAAGTTATAAATTTCTTAGGGAAGAAAATTCAGTATGGAAGTGTTTATAAACAGTATGGGGTTGATAACACATTATTTGGTGAGGGTGAAGCAAGGGTTGAGAACAATGAGAACTTAAAATCTAGTTCATTTAATCAGGTTAATGGGAAAGGGAAATCATTGGGTCAGGCTGGAGAGCAAAAGACAGGGAAACAAGACAGTAAAGGGAAAAAAGCTACAAAAGGGGAAAAACAAGAATGGGAAGAATAAGAGCAAGGAATTGCCTGTTGATGTTGAGTCAGATAGAAGTTCAGAAACATCGTATGTTGACTCAGATAACTGTAGCTTCATTGATACTAAGGAGGAGGCAAATATCACTGGTGGAAGAAGGAATTTTTAATTTAGAAAAAAATTAATGCAATTTTTTTATGTTTTGGTGTTATGCAAAGGTGAATGAAGAGCCACCAACACATGTTGAAGTTGTTCCATCAGCAAGTCCTTCCAAACAAAATGGAAAGCAGACCTAAAAAATTGCTTGTGAGGAGAAATTCTAAACCAAGAGTTGAGAAATAGGTACATAGCTATTTTTTTTAAAAATAATTTGATTGATTTCAGATACAATGATTCTTTAACTATCATTGTAATTTATATGGTAGTCTGCGTCTAAAGGGAAAGCAATTGCACATGGCAATTTGACTATCAAGCAACTGAGATCAAGAGGGATCAGAATTATTGATAGGCTACCAAGGGAGGAGAGAAGTCAAAAAAGCTAGATTTGAGTAAAAATAACAAAAGGAAGTCATATGAACTGTACAAGTCAATTGATGCTGCTTACCAAAGACATAAGAAATCAAAGAAACCAGAAGGAGTTAGCTTGTACAGTCTACCAAATTTGAATTCTGCAATCCTAAATCTAAGCAACTCATTTACTAGCCTTTTATGTTTTTGGTAATTATATGTTTATTTGAATATTTGAAATAATCAGTTTGGGTATATTTTGCAGCCTGGAATAAGGTATGAGCAGTACATTAACTACAGGTCTACATCAGCCTCATTTGAAATGCTATGGCGGTTATTCACACTCTAAGTGTTGTTAGAGCACTTTGTTCTAGATCAAATGAGGAACCTCAGGCTACAGCTGTTGAAGCAGCTGAAGTTAGAGCAGTTGAAGTAGTTGAAGATGCAAAAGTTCAAGCAGCTGATACTTCTAACCAGACTTAAGAGTCCACATCAAAGAATAACTGATTAGGATTAATAAAACTTATGCATTTTTTGGTTTATGTTCATAGTTTGGGGGCTAATTATGATTGATGCTGAAATTTTTTAGGAGAGCATCAAATATAGCAATCAGGTTTTAGACTTATGCATGTAAAAGGTATGCACATTCATAGCAATCTATATAGATATACAGATGCAGGTGCTATCTTTAATTAAGGAAACTTAGGGATTTGTAAAGATGGACGCCTGCTTTATTTTTTTAACTTCTGTTGTTGATAAATTTCATTCAGTATATTGGTGCCAATGATAGTTATAATTTGTAATTATTATGTTAGTTCTTTGAACTAAATTTTTTCGTTTATTCAACACATATGATAGCAACTCCATACAATTACATAGTCAACTATTGATTTTTCATTAAGGAATTAACATTAGGCATTACAAGTTAGACATCTTACTTATACTACATTAGCTATTACTATTAGGCATAGTCTATCCTCCATCTATAAAACAACTAAACAACTATATATTTTGCCCTTACTTCCTCAAAAAGTGTCAATCATCCACAAAACACCTCCATCCAAACTCACTTGCACTCATAAATGATTATTGTAATCATCCAAGATAGTAGACACCACTTCATTAACTTATTGTTTCTTGTTTGTAGCCTCTTATTCTCATCTTCATAATTTGAAACTCTCCTCAGCAAGCCAAGAATGATTTTCTTTGCTCTATTACACTTTGGTGGATCAATCCACTGGATATATTAAAAGCCAAAAAAAAAACTCAGCATAAACAACCATTAATAATCAGAATTGAAACCAAACAATTACCATCCTTAACATGCTTCTATCACATGTCAGGAATCTTCTTCTCGGGTTTGTGTTCATCCAAGTTGTTCTTAATATACTTATTCTCCCACAGTCATACAACATGCCTTCAGCCTTGCTCACAGATCTCTACGTCCTTTTTTTAAGACCAACAGTGCTGAGTATGCCTATTTTATAGGGACAATACCATTTCCCACCAAAACCAATAATATATAAAGTGTTTCCCTCCTTTTTTTTTGGAGTTTTGTTCCATTGCTGACATGTAAGACCATATGTCATTCTGTTAAAAACATGGCAAAGAAAAGGGAAGCAGATTTGCCACATCAGACATCTCTGTTAAACTTAACAGAGAAGGACTAACTAACAACAATTTAAAGACTTATAGGACTCAATTAAAAAAAATTAGGACTTAATTGAAATTTTTAGAAACTTATAGGACTTATGAAATCAATATCCCTAAAATAAAAGAAAATACATTAAAGCAATATACGACATTCAAATAAGTAAATAAAAAGACATTATGATATTGCATGATCTAGATAGATAATTAGAAATAGTACTTCAAATGATTCACTAGTTATCATCAAAGTTATCACAAGATCCTTGGTACTTTTCTTTAATTAACTAAATGAATGAACATGATTAAGGAAATGAATGAAATGGATAAATGGGGATGAAACGAGATAAAATAGATAAAAAGGGAAATAAGGTATAATTTTCATAAACTCATGGGAAAATAATATTATATATAAAAAGAAAAAATTATTTAATATATTACATCAATAAAGATGTCAACTTTATGTCAAAAATGTCATAAAAATGGCAACTTAATATCCAAAATATTATCTTTAATTTTAAAGAAAATTCATTATTTATTTTCTTGACTAATAAAGTTATCACCTTCATATTGTAAATAAAGATGAAAACTTTATAATAAAAATTACCATTTTCATCATAAATAATGGTAAAAATGATAATTTTATAGCAA